>KN882487.1:183743-201912 GCA_000934455.1 Apostichopus parvimensis | reverse complement strand
AAGTGAGCAATTACATTTTTTCCTGCTGTAACTGGGAGAAGTATTTACTGTGTATTACAGTTCATGGAACAGGATGTGTGAGTAAATGTTGACTGGTAGTTTTGATGCAATGTATGAAATTAATTGAGATAGGTGTGGGTATTGTCTGTCATGGAATCCACTGTACTGTGTATGGGATTATAGACTTTGGTGTACACGTAAGTTAATAAATTGTTTTTATTTTGCTTTTTGACTGCTCTCAGGACAGTCTGTACAGCACTGAGCAGTTGTTAAATAGCTGTAGCTGTCCATGTGGCAATCTATCAGCAGGTAGGCTGCTTGTAAAAGTCCGATAATAATGATAAAAATATGTATCTCTATAGCACTTTATAACATAAAAGAATATCTCAAGGCAATTTACATGGGACTAGAGTAAAATCTTAAAAGGATAGTCTGGTAGCCCTAAGAAGTTACCTTAAAAAACGATAAATAATTTTCCAAACATGTTGTCAAAGTATGAGAACACTAATTTTGCGTTTGACAGAGAAACGATTTTTTAATCGTTAAGGATGGACATTTCAAATATGATTTAAACAGTAACGAACGTGACGTCATCTTCGCAAATGCAGATTGCGACAAAACCCACGCCTCGTACAGTACCTACAGTAATCACAACAAAAAACATGTTTGTATACAGATTAATATCTTCCTAAATTTTCGGTGAAATTTCTTATAAATTAGATATGTTTTAAAAAACTCCTTAAGCTGCCATATATGTAGTAGATCAGTGGTTTCGTGGTCTTTGTGTAACACAAGATAAGATTGAACAGCAGACTCTTCGTTGTTAACATTGCGATGTTCAGCTCCAATGCGAAGAATGTTCGCATGTAGGCTACTCTAACGTTTACAATCGGACAGTTCTGCGAAGCCTAAGCTTCTCGGTACTAAATTCTGCTCTGACATCGATTGCGCCAAGTTTCATCTTTCGGTGTTCCAAATACTTTTCAAGTTTCCTTTTACTGTAAAGTTGATCCGTGAATTTTATTTCAGCGATTTTGAAGAACAGTTTATGAACTGTGGTTTGAGTGTGAGAGTGTATTATGTGCAACGCTATGTACGTATACCAACTGGGCATGGTAGGCTGTATACGTTCGCGATATGTACATAATATATAATAGGCAATCACCTGTGCGTGTACACGAGAGTGTATTTGCTGGGGAAATAGGAGTGCGAACTTCAAGTAGCTCGTTTTGCCTATTTGCCTGCACTAGGTCAATCACCAAACTGATGCATTCGAACAAACGGTGCTTTTGGTGAGAAACTGGTGAATTTGAAAACCAGATTTCTACAAGAGAAGGAAACGTTGAATGCGGAAAGTTTTTAACAGGGTTTGAAAGAGAAAAATAAGAACTACAAGGACAATACATCAACATTTTCCACCAGACAATTCCTTTAAGAAGTACAAAATATAGGATACGTATAAGAGTAATAAAAAAACAATAAAGTGGTCAAAAGCAAAATGAGTAAAAATAAAAATAAATAAACAAACAAATAAATAAATAAAACAATCAATAAATCTATCCATCAAAAAATCAATCAATAAATTACTATTAACAAGGTTAAAACTATAAGAAAGAAGAGCAGTCGTTAACGTATTGTTTAAAAAAAATGAGACTTTAGTTGTAGATCTTGTCAAAAGGAAAGAATAGCCAGGGTTGTAATCAGTGTTACTGAGACCAGGATAGAATATAAGGGTAATAATTCTTACAGATTATTTTGTAAAATATGAAAATAAATCAGTTTGGCTTACCTTGCAGACAGAAAGAACCATATGGTAACTGCCTATAGGCATAAAGACTGTATATTTGTGATAATGCATAGCACCCATATGAAACATGAGAGGCTACAATATTCGTAACAGTTGTCAGGTAGTTTGGTACACTTCAAAGATCAATTTTTCTCGATTTTTCCATTGACAATTGTTGATATTTGCACACAGTTTCTTGTGCTTCAGTCTGTAAGCATTAACTTGTTATTGTAAACCAATATTCTTTTTAAAAAAAAAGGAGGGGTGAAGGTCAACAAGGTACTTTACTCACATTTCATAGTGCTAAGTTGATACTCATTTCACAGTGCAGACAAATACGGGTATTGTTGCTGATGCTGTATGAATAGATTGTGCTAGATGATATTGTTTGTACAAAAGATTTAAATTTTTACTTAATTTTTTACTGATAATAATATATGTTTGTATAATGTTAAATATAAATTAAGTATTGAATGGAGCTCTGCACCTGTCTACAAATATGTAGGATTTGTTAATATTACATTTACCAAGCAATATATATTTTTAAATCTAAGTTTGTCTCTTTAAATTAGTTTCAGTCAGATGGTTTCATTTTTTTTCCATCCCTTTTATTGACTCATTTGACATTTATACAAATAGACATGATATTTTTGTGAGTTCTTTAGTATTACAATACAACTCAATCATTGCCTAACAATTTATTATTTTCTTATCTTTAGTTTTAATAGTACATAACAATATCAATACAGTGCAACCTCAGAGACAAAACATACAATAATACTATTCAAATATAACGATCGCGACTTGCACAACGTTGAGAAGCAAAACATTACGAAGAAGAAATACTAAACAGGAATCAAACAAGCATTGAGACCCTATAAAAAGAGCGCTAACTGCAAATGAAATCCTTCTTATACTAAAAGCAGTTTTAAATTCTTCAAGAGAGATCAGAGGATTAGGCTTATTCTTACATAGATAATATTCAATTTGTAAGTAGAACTTAAATTTAGAGAGGAAATCTATAAGTTTATAACCAAACAAAAAGTCTTGTTTTGAAAAACAAAACCAGTTGAGTTCATTTGTTTTTTACATATGCAGGGTTTCACCATGTAATGACATGACAAATTCCACACAAAAATGCAAGTCCGTTAATAAATATAATCGGCCTGGAAGAATATACATGCCTGTATGTGTGCTTGTGGGAGTAGTCGGATTCCTCATAACTTACGCTTTTCGCCGGGAGGCTAGCCCGGCTTTAGCTCATTTTGGATTTTATTTTTACAAATTGGATGACCATGGATTTCTCTTGGGTGAAGAATCCACCGTTTTTTTGGCCAGCCAGGGATTGAACCCACGACTTCCCAGACACTAGGTCTAATTTACTTCTATAACATGCCATCACCTTTTTTTGGGGGGGGGAGGGGGAACTTGGGGCAAGTTGCTCTTTATTAGATCTTTTTTTTTTTTTAGAGTTAAGGTGAAATTTTTATTTATAAAATGGAATGATTAAATTACTTCAGGTCTGATAATTACTTTCAATTGTTGAAAATTCAATTCAGTTCTTTAGACTTTTGATGAGTAGTTCTCTTATTTTTAGTAAATGCTCAAGGAGATTTGATAAAAGTTGTGGCAAAAACATGTCAGAAGACAGATTTATAACAAGACTATATAATATCAATCACTTTCAAACTTCAGTAAATTAAGTTTGTGAAATGTCAGTGTATTGTCTTCTGTCAAAGCATGCACTGTCCCATCTGCCTAAACCAGTCAAAAGTGGTAGGGTTTGTGTACTGCACCCCTGCTGACCCACTTCCTCTTCCTTAACATGAATCTTCCATTCTGAGGTAACCCCCCCCCCCCACTGAAGGAGTGACAGAATATTCTTCTGCACCTGGGAAATTTCTCCAGGGGTCTTCCATAAGTCTTAATCTTTCTGTTCATGGGGAGTCCTAAAATAAATTTTACTCCAAGAGTACAAGAAACCTATTGAAATTGATAGAGGTCAAAGGTCATTTAAGATCATTAGCTCGATCAAAGTGTGAAAACTCTGTAAACATGATTACTCAAAGATACTGTTTGATTGCAGTCCATAGGTGGTGGGTAGCTCCCCCTTGGTGAGTGCAAGAATTCTGTTGAAACTGGTAGACCTATGTCAAAGGTCATTTGAGGTCAACAAAGCTCAAATTCTGAAAACCTTGTGAACATGATGAATTATGCTTAAAGTAAGGATTGGAGGAACATCTTGCTTGGTATACATGATCTGATTATAGGAACCTCATTCTGTTTTGTCAAAGGTCATTTGTGGTCAAAAGAGGCCAAAGTCTTAGAAGTTTGTAAGCATGCATGCACCCACCCGATAACTCAAAAGGTGCATCTTTGTTGTAGTTCATTCTAGATTAAAATATACAGACCTGTGTGAGAACCTTGTAGACATGATAATCTGCATTAGTAAAGCTGGTTTAATGAACTTCTTATTTGATAGGTAGGTTCGCCCATTTGTGCAAGAATCTTGCTGGTCAGTATTTGGTCAACACATAATAATCTTGTTTGTACAGTGATAACCGTTTAATGTTTATGTAAAGAAATCATGATTACTAGGCGTTTATATCTATTTACCAGTTTTTGTGAGTTACCATAGTTGCTATCTTTACGATATAGCCTATGAGCATTATCTTCGGCCTAATTTTCGGACAAGTGTTAATTTTCAACTTAAGATTTCTAGACCCATCATAAAGATCTGGCTTTACATAAATATTGTGGTTTGTAAATTTTACTCAAACATGTGAGTTTTGGGGTTTATACTGTATGTAAATTTGATGAACACAAAATGCAGAATTTTTGAGGTTGGTATTAGGGGCTGATAAGGGCTGATGTTGGTGCATGTGACTTGACATGTAGTTCAGCCAAAACAATCCCTCTATGTGCTATTGGATGAAATGTAAAGGATTCGTATAGAGAGCGTGGTGGTCAAGTGGTTAAGGCAATGAACTTGAGATTTATAGGGTTTGCAGGTTTTAAGTCCTAACCAAGATCATTACGTTGTGTCCTTTGGGCAAGGCACGTAATTTTCATTGCCTCTCTTCACCCAGGTGTATCAATGGGGACTTGGGAGGTAACTTGTTCAATATAGTTGCACTCACCGGTTTGTGGCTGCATACTATGGGAAGTATCCCAGGGGACCCTATGGGTAGTGCCCCAGGGAGAGATTGTTTGAATTATGCACACTTTGGTATGTGTGGGTGTGAGAAGTTATACAAATGACCAGGTGTTAAGTGTTGTTAGTCATGTGTGATGGCCTTGGCCTTGAACAAGACTATAAACCTTCAACTTATATGCAATAAAATGAAATCTTAATGTCTGCAGTCATCCAGACACAATCAGCAAGTCTTGCTTGTATTTTAACCTGCAGCGCGGTTTTACACTGATTTAGCTGAAATTAAGGAAGAGCTGCCTTCTGAATTATACGATGCTTTCATAATGGATGTCAGTATGTTTCTCTTCAACAGTGTTTTCATTTAAAATTGCATGAACGGCTTTGCCTACAAATTTATGAAGTCTCCAGTGAGGGGTACACGTCTTAATTCCATTTTAATCTACCCTTTTGAATAAATCCAGTACCTTACATTTTATGCCTTAATTATTTCATTTCCAGATCATCGACTTATAAGAATGCTTCTTTAATGCTCAGTGCGTTGTACCGTATATCGCTCTGTGTTGTGTGTGAAACATAGATATCTCAAGTACCTGAGATCATTGACATAAATTTCCAGCGCAAAGCTGGACAGACCTTGTATTTTCAGATAACATTCTACGTATTAATTCATGCTCCGTCTTTTCCACACGCTACAGTAGAAGTGGGATATTTAGTTAAATGCTGAACTACGTACAGTATATGGACAGCTGTCGTTGGCAAGGTGCACAATAGTTGGGAAAACAACCAAAGGCAAACATTAGTAATTCTCGATATATAGCTGCCATTAAAGACTAAGGTTGAACTCATTTGCATGGAAATTACAGTAATGTTGCCCATGGCTGTCTGATGTGATGTGCAGTAAACTGCACATCATACGGTAAATATCATGGAAGGTATTAAACACTGGAATACAGTAAATTTATGTCAAACATGAAACTGTTTTTCTCTCTGTAAGTTGCTCAACATGCAAAGACACAGAGAAACCTTACAAAGGATATTAACATTATGTAAAAGAATATCCTATCGCAGATTATTACCAAAGTAAACAATACATCACAATGGATCTGCAACAACCATACCTATTACACAACAAGTTTAGTCTGTTTAATACATGGGATAAGTTACTGCTGTATCTTATGGCCAATAAGTTTGTACAGAAATTCAAAGATTTAGTTTTATAAATAGTTTCCGTGAAAATAATTATTCCATTTAATGCTGTTTTCATCCGGCACATTGAATCCAACATTGGTTTGATATGTATATATTCTGAATACTGCTGGTGACCATACACATGTAAACATTGTACGTCATTTTAATTACATGAACATGTGGCTTGAAATGTTTGTCAAGGTTTGTTAAAATATGGATAAAGATCTAGTTAAATCTCCTCTGTCTATTCGCCTCTCTTTCCTTTTAAAAATTTAAATCTGCATTTTTTTTATCGCTGGTCAATTTCTGCAGGTAGTTACTTGATGGGTGCTGAGTATTAGTTGCTCGATAAAACCCGGAAGTTGTATTTTCCAAAGGCATTGGAAAACATTATTTCCAAAGTATCATTTGATAAATGTATCATATACTGAGGCTGTATATAGTCCATTGTCAATACTGAAGTTAAGCAAATGGGGAAAGTTTATAAGAAGCTGACGGAAACGTGATTTGGTAAACAAATTGTTAATGCTCCAGTGAGTTGAACATAATTTGAACTAAAAGGGTTTCAAAAGTCTGCAAATGTCCGGAAGTTACAGAATAACAACGCTTGTACAGACACTCTACAGCAAGAATGTTTGTTATAAAGCCTTTGCAGCAATATTCATTCCTTGGTCTGAAATGAGCAGTGAAACTCAATTTAAGTTTTTTTTTATAATAATTTTTTTAAATATATTTTATTACTTTTATTTTTTATGGTAGGTAAGGATGTTCCAAGTTGGGTGGGGTTTATTTTTTAAAGGGTGTGAAGACTCGCGCAAAAAGAAACGTCTAATGCCGGTAATTTGACCTAGTTTGGAATGAGGTGTAACAGAAGTGTTAAACACCACCATCGATCCCAGAAAATACACACACAGCTTGCTACCGTCGGTAATTAGACACTAGTGTACAGCCAGTACATACAGCTGCGGTCAATACCCACAGCACAGTATACAAACGATACAGCGATGGACATCTCAGGTCCAGCTAAAGATAACAATTAAGGTATCACGTTTCATTACTGTCTGCATCTTGTAGCGACACGAACAAAACGTCACTTGCAAGCAACAGAAAGTTAACTTTTTCAGTTGGCCGCACGCGGTTTGGGGCGAGTCTTCAATGCCTTTAATGTAGGCTTAGCTTCAACAGACAAAGCTGTATTTTGCAGTCAGTTCACAGACAGAAGATTTGTTTATCCACAGCTATGACGAAAGTTGTTGTTTTACTGTGTTCGGCTGTCTTTATTTTCATTTGGCAATGAAATCTGCTTCAAATTATATTCTTTTGTTTGGGGGACTTAGTCACACTCACGTGGCCCTTATATTGTTAATTCACACGCTGAGCTTCAAGGGGTCAACAGGTTATCTACTGTTACTATCTAATGGGCGAATTGAAGAGTCAACAGGTTATCTAAATGGCCTCAAAATTTGCATTAGTCTCTGTGATATATACTAGATGACTGGCTTTTTGTGAAAATATATTCACAGTGAATAAACATCATCAGGTAACTCTCATTCGTTAATAAACAATTACAAAATAAAATAAAACTGTTAGCAAACTGCTTATCCACTAGAGAGCCTGTGTAGCAGAATGTGTAAAAGTAGCAGGATCTTCAAAGGCCAAATGGCGAGTAACAGAAACAGAAGAGACAAAAACACGCACAGAATACAGACAGGTTAATGAGCAGGGTGAACACAAAGAGATGGATGTAAGGGGATTAGTAGACAAGGGATGAAGAGAAGAAAGAAAGAAAACCAACAGGGGAAGAGGAGAGGTGGGAGATAAACAGTGGAGGGACAAAGAGAGGATTAAGGGAAGGGGGTAGGGAATAAACTGGAGAAGGACAAAGACAGAAAGGTGTGGAGAAAAAAGGGTGGAATAAACCATTACTATAGGGGTGGTTGGTGGCAGAGCTGATATGCTTGATACGTTCCTCAACAATGGTAAAAGAGAATGTCCATTTGCTCATATGTAGATGATATATATGTCTATATTTCACAAAGGGAAAACTGTTCTTTCTGGATATAGAAACATGAATATTATGGAATAAAAAATTGTATATTGTAAAATCCTTTCTGGTCAGTAAAATAATTGGTTGATGACCACAAGTGAGTGCTAGAAATAAGAGTAAATTACTTGTCTTCTGGTTCGATCTCACTTAATTCTTAGACAAATTTAACTCGATCACTTTCCCCAGGGAGTTGTTATGGACTCCCTGCTTGCTCAGAATAATTGAAGATAGTTTAAAGTGGAATTTTGAGCAAGTTGTATGGCAAGGTTTTTGTATTCAGTGACCCAGAAATAAACTTAGCATTAAAATACCTTGATTGGTTCTTTTATACAGATCATACAACTGCTATCTTGTATTCAAAGCAAGTTATATACCTTACTGTGTAGAAGTCCTGTCCTGCCTTGTGTAATAAAATGCTATGGCCTCAATGCAGTCCAATTTTCATTCAACCCCTGTTGTCTCTCTCTCTCTCTCTCACACAGAATTACAAATTTAATTGTTACAACCATAACCACATGTGAAATAGGTTGCCACAGTGTCACAATGCAACACATACTGTTAAAACATTTTTATTAAAAATTTATTGAATAATTTGTCCCAGACAGTACTGTATGGTGGGGGGGGGGCAGAGGTTACAAGGGTGGGGGTTAGTATTCAGTTATAATGTATATGTATAATACAATGTAATAAAAACAAAATTGAAGAAAAGGTAAATAAGAAAGAAACCAAAGAAAATCATGATGACCACCGTAAAGTGGGATCCAGGGAGTTTTTACCCCTCACAAACACAGATCGTGGCATGATTTGTAAAGTTTTTTGACGATCAGTGGTTGGTTATCCGGCCCTGAATCCTCGGGTGGTCGTGGAATACAATCCAGATGCTGCAGTTAACCTCTGGTTTTTGGCCTGATTTAAGTAGGGGCAGTTGGAAATAATGCAAACTAGTAACATAACTGTAGACTGTGGTGCAAGTGATACTACCATGCACCAAGAATGAGGACTTTGAAATTCTTGAGCAAGAAGCAAACAGTATACATATGAAAGATTGAACGTAATGTCCTTTTCTCAGTTTCAAATTATGAACGAGAGGTGATGATAAGCCTGTACTTTACACTACTTCTCCAAACAAATTATGGAGGATCATAATGGGCAATCAGTTAGTTGAATAAGAAGTTGAAAAGTTACAGTAGTGACACCTGAAGGCCAGCAACTAAAAGAATTCTACTTAAGGGTCCTGCATTGAGCCAAAGAGAAGATGAGGACCCTTGAAAGTTAGTGACTCTGATAGCCAGCAACTAAAAGGATTCTACTTCAGGGTCCTGCATTGAGCCAAGAGAAGATGAGGACCCTTGAAAGTTAGTGTCTCTGATAGCCAGCAACTAAAGGATTTACTTTAGGGCCCTGCATGGAGCCAAAGATAAGATGGGGGTGGGGGGGGGGGCTTAAAAGCAAGCAAAGCGAGCAATTGCAACACAGCATTAAAATCTGTTTCCACATCTTCTAGACGATATTAAACCTGAATGCCACAAGGATCCAGGGCCCTGGGCTTCCCCCACTCTCACACCCCACTCCCAACCCGGCCCCTGATGTAATACCACTGCTGCTGTTCAATCCACTTACCATTAAGTCAAGCCCTACACTATAGCTCAATCAATCGTTATCTCACAGTTAATGGACTCTACTAATAATAAATGTATGATAGTATGTTTGCCGTCTCATGTACGTGTTATTAATATGAATTAATTTTCATTGATGAATGACTTGCTATTCACCAATTTCTGCCGAATCTTGCGGACTGGGAATGAATATGCTTAAATATCCACAGATATCGTGACTGTTATGCTCAGAAGGTTCAACAGCACAACAGTTTGATTCTAATTAAAAGTCTTAAATTGGCAGGAAATTCATTATCATCAAGGGGGGGGGGGTGGTGTGTAATTAGCCTTAGCCAGCGTTTGAAACTGTAGAGATGTGAATCAATACAAAGTCGTAGACTGAATAATTTAAAGATTACACAACTGTATTTTTTCTAGGCTATATAAAGGTTACACGAAAGAATTGAATGTCTCAAGCACTAGACAGCAATTTGCATAACACATATTCTATAGTAATGTCTTAGGAAGGTTGCTCTTAACAATTCCACCGTGCAACTTCGTAAAATTTATATATCATAGTTAATTTAAAATTATTTACGGAACTTAATATGTTGCAAAACACGCAGACTGTATCTCAATAAATTGTATTTCATGATCATTGAAATGATCATAAATTTTTAATAAAGTAACTGAGAATGGATGGGGAGAAAATAAAAGCTGAGCAAATTTTCCAGTCTGAATATGAAATAAATGAATAGGTTAGACATTCTCTATTTCTGTCTACTCTATACCCATTTTTTACATAAAAAATCATAAATTAGAAAGTCATGAATGAAAAGATTTCCCATACACCATATAGAATGTTATCAATACAGGAGACAGACAACGTCATACCCAGTCTTTGCCATCAAAAGTTAATTACTTTTGGTTCATAAATATATAATGATTTGCATTCGGTTAAATAAATGTTACTTATTGATGCATGCAGTATTCGTGCATCTTCCCTTATCTATGGTTATCTTACATCTGCCAGACACAACATGGATCCCCAGACACAGTATGTTCTAACCATGTAAGCTACCTGTAGTCAGCTGACATATGTATGGCAAATACACACATGTATGCTGGTCTGTGGTACTACATTATGGGGATGTTTAAATCTTTACCAATACAGTAAAAATGTGCTTCTCGAAAGTCACAGAAAATTTGGGTTGGAATAATTAAAATAAGACCGGGAAGTCAAGGCAGACTTTTTGTAAATCGATTCTTTTCTTTTGAAATTTGTTTTTTTTTATGAACAGGAGACTTTATTAAATTTGAAGCATGAAAATAATTCTGAAAAGAGCAAAAGAAGAGAGAAAAAAACTCATTTTAATCTGCCACCCGATAGTCTTTAATTGTACTGACAAGGGTATGAAAAAGATTTTTTTTTTTCTAAAGCCAAACGAAATAAAAATACATTGTAACTGTAAAATGGGTGTGACATTTGTATTACCTTCCCTGTGACTTTGAACAAAAGTTAAATAATAATATTACAAACAATTTTTTGTTTTTTAAGTTTTCAAATGGTCCTGGTAATTCTGAATCTTATCCAAATTCTCTGTGGACTTCAAACTGAAAAACCTGTCGTTGAAAAAACATATTTGATACTTAATTTTGAGAAGTAGAAAATTATTTACAACTCTGAAGAGGCTTTTATCTTCCTGACAGTGGATTTGGGAGATGCACACTATTAATTAAATAATGAGCTTTCTGTTGGTTCATGAATTGAATAGGCCTAGTTTATATAGCCATTTACCGTAGTTTAACTTATAGCAATTTCACGCTGACTGGAGTATGAAAAAAAAATGCATGATTTCAGCTGCTACATAGAGTTTGTTGTATCACACTAATATTGTTTAAAGGTGATTAATCTATGGTATTAATAAGTTTTTCTTTTGCATTCAAGATTAGATAATATGAGAGATTCAGTGAAAGTTTTAATGTTCCATAATCGTTTAACTGGTTATTGGTCGGAACTGATCACTTGGTCCCGATTCAGGTGGATCACACTGTATACTGAACAGTATGCTGTGCACAGCATTACAGTGATGCTGTACTCTGTGCATAGCATTACAGTGATGCTGTACTCTGTGCAAAGCATTACAGTGATGCTGTACTCTGTGCACAACATTGCAGTGATGCTGTACTCTGTGAATAGCATAACAGTGATGCTGTACTCTATGTGCAAAGCATTACAGTGATGCCTGCACTGCAGTGCACAGCATTGCAGTGATGCTGTACTCTGTGAATAGCATCATAGTGATGCTGTACTCTATATGCAAAGCATTGCAGTGATGCCTGCACTGTGCACAAGCATTGCAGTGATGCTGTACTCTGTGAATAGCATTGCAGTGATGCTGTACTCTGTGAATAGCATTACAGTGATGCTGTACTCTGTGAATAGCATTACAGTGATGCTGTACTCTGTGCAAAGCATTACAGTGATGCTGTACTCTATGTGCAAAGCATTACAGTGATGCTGTACTCTGTGCAAAGCATTACAGTGATGCTGTACGCTATGCACATCATTACAGTGATGCCTGCACTGCAGTGCACAGCATTGCAAAGATGCTGTACTCTGTGAATAGCATCATAGTGATGCTGTACTCTGTGAATAGGTTTGCAATATAATGATCAGTTATATGACAATTCATGCAAAATACAGTACTATTGAAAGCTTTGAAGTAAAAATTTTCATGAATTACATCTGGGCATTACTTCCAAGCCATCATACCAATATATCAAGGTCAAATTGCAAAAGTCCTATTCCTAACTCAATAATACATAAATATACACATGCAAACTGTACAGGCATCTAATTAATTATGCCATCTTAACAACCTCCTTTCATTTGTTAGGATTGTATTCATCTGCATGCTAGTGCAGTAGATGGGATCTTAATTATGCAATTATGGGAATTATGAAAATGTACTAGATCTGTGTAAATTCATATATTTGTTAACAAGTGCTATGTCAGTTTATATTCTGAGAACTCTTATTGGGGTGGTATTGATATTTTTTGGCCATTCATCGCGTATGAGTTATACTGCAGCTGAAACGTGCACATACAGTACAGTATATACTGTGTCATACTGTGTAGCTTGTAGGTGGTGACAAGCTCAATATTTTGTGGGAATTATTTATTATTTACACATTGGTCAAGGTCTCTGGAGTATGAAATGAACCCTAGGAGGGCATAAAATGGAGAATGAATTACTGATGGTATACTGTAAGTGTCTCTTGGAAATTAATAAATTTAAGAGCATCAACCTGCAGTAATTTACCAGTGTATAGAATACAACCAAGGGAATTGCTATGACACCTGTCCAATGTAAATAGCTTGCAGGTTGTAAACTAAAGTTTTCAGATCAATATGCATCATCCTTTATTGATCTCAAATATATATATGTTATATATTTGATGTTACGTTATACACAAAATTCAGTAATTCTCTTGAACTGAAACTGCAGTATAGTGTACATATAATTGAGACATATTTACTGTATAATTTTAGTTGTTTATTCACAGAATTATGGCAAAATGACATTTTGTTCTGCTACTGCCAGTTTGGGACATGCACTTCATTTGCAATGCTATAATATCACTACATGTATATTATGTTGTCCACCCACATGTGTATTGACAGTATGAACAGTTCCTAACCTATATATTTGATATGTATTTTAACAGGATACCTATACTGCTATCAGTACAATGAAGTGCTTGCAAGCCTGACATGTACAGTATTAAAAATTGAAAAAACTTGTGTGTTTTGGTAAAAGTTTTTAGTCATGTATATATGTGAGACTTCAGTGACCAAATAACAAATAGATTTTTTATTACACTTTGACTATAAATTGTTGTAACTTAATATAAGTTATATTACAGATATTTTACATGTATTTACCAACTTATACAATAAGCACTGGGGAATATTAAAATCGCAACAGTAGTTTGTATACTTCATTAGTTAGTATAATATATCAATTAATTTGATTGCCTTTTGTTTTTTGGCATGCTTGCGGGATGCGTTTAATTTAAATCCTATAATTGGAAGTTGATATTATTTAATTTATATGTAACTTTGCCTGTAACATTAGCCCCTTAATTTACATTGCTTCTTTGCTTACCTGTCTTCTCATAACAGCACTCCACCTCTCTCTCTCTCTCTCTCTCTCTCTCTATCGTAATATCTTTCCCTTACTGTTTGGTATATTCCAGCCAAAGTGTTGTTGGTACTAAACACACCTTGCAGTACCTAAAGTGTCTCCATGTTTTCGAATATACAGTAAAGTATCAACACTACTGATACCACATAATTATCAACTGAACTGCTACATATATTGACAGATTATGATTATATGAGAAGTTGTATCCTTTGTAACTTTGATCATACCTGAGCCTCCAATCAACTCACTTTTTGCCATCTCTCCAGAACCTACAAAAGTTGGTAAATTTTAGCACGGCGCCACTCGTGACCCAAGTTTGGGGCACAATCACACTTTTCCTTTCCGAATCTCTCATTCAGAAATAGACCAACTATATACAGTTTGATCGTGTTTTGTTGGAGATTGCACAGTTTAAACCTGATCTGGTACATTGCTCAAACCAGATAGGCAAAACTGCTGTTCGATTCATGGGTCTGTCCACTCGGGAAGTCCAGCTGACCCCTAAACTCTTAGGGGCCGCAGGTATTCAAAACGTTTACAGGTCCCAGAATAAATAAATTAAAGTTTTATCAAGTATTTTTGATGAGCAACTTATTCATTGAATATTGTAAGCTACATACTACACAGCTCTGGACAATACCTTGCAAACATAGAAGCTTTTAAATAACCGAGAAGATTTCAGTTTGTAAACTAAACTCTTGAGTGTTTGGGATATAATTGCTGATGTCGAGGGAGTTAAATACCGGATCTTCTCTGGACCAACAGTTTTATGTATGTCCAAAGTAACTCAGATTTCATCAAAAGAAAAGAAGAGCCCTTCAACCTTAACTCTCATCTGAGACTTATTTCATGTTTTATCAGATTCATGAAGAAAACTACAAATGTTACATCATCGAAACCACAATGCATTTTTGCATTCTGGTTTTGCTTTCATGTTGGTATAAATCTATTGGATATCCGTAGGTCGTATAACCGTGGTTTGCACTGACTTTAATAATTGAACACACTTTCCAAGAAAAGAAACCCACATGCGAACGACCACGTACGAGCAAAACTCGAAGACAAAAATCCAATCTCCATCCATGTCTCAGATGTGCGATGTACTACCTATGTACACTGCATATAAGTCATACATATTCATAAGTTGTTCCAAAGGGTTCTTGCCAACTCTGTAGACTGATTTTTCTGTTTTCAGTTAGGTTATTAACTATCATTTATCATTTGTTCAGTTCATCCTCATGCTTCTATATCTATTCACTGAGAGATTCCTGCCTCTGTCAGTAACCCAGCTGACTTAATGAAGGTTTCATCTTGAATTTGTCCATTTCATTAGTCATTCCTGGTGTGACAGGTCCTTTGATTTATGATTTCCCCTTTCAATCCATTGTACCCAATTAAACATTCAGTTGAACTTTAAACAAATATAGATCTCCTTCTCCGAATCAGATATTATTTTCAGAGCTCGCTGATATATAGAACTAAAATATGGAGAAGCAATTGACTATTCAAGGTTGGTTGCATATAAGTACTTGTCGCACTATAAATCAGCTGTTTATCATGTGAGAGTTTATGCAATGCTGTAGTATTTTGTAATATATATTGATACTGTTAAACATACTGTCTAAATGGAAGTGCAGTCAAATTATGAAAGTTAACTACAGGTTACAAGCGGTTGTGATAGAGAATAAAATTCCGGACATCCTCTAGCCATATATATTATTTATGTTTCAATGGAGATGCAAACCTAAACCATCGTTGTTTATCTACAGTATATATATTCACACATAGCGAGGTGGGTACTTATGTTCAACAAGCATAGCTCTTTGTACCATCCAAAGTGCCTAGATGCAGTTTAAACTTTTTGTTAAACTTTTTTACTTAATTTGGATTTGTTATCATTAATGATATTTATCAATTAATCCAGATCTCTGTTGAATCATCCTTTCAACTCAATATTATCCAGAAAGGACGTGTTCCAGCTGGATTGATCATTTCCAAATTTAACGCTCAGTACTTTTGATTGGGGATTAGATCCCAGTTTTGCCTGTCGTTCACACCTATCGTTAATCATACAGCACAGTCAAGGCATCAATCATTGCTTGTTACTGTTCCTTCATCTCCCATTTATTTCTAGTTTTCCTCTCCAGGGCTTTCATTTGCACTATATAAGGGAAAAGGAAAAGAACATCGATTTACTTCCTAAAATTTGCCCTGTAAATATTTTAAATTTGTAAATGTCATCAGTATCTGGGCCCCAAAATTGTTCGACTTTTTTCCAAAAATTTATTCTTCCAAAGGCTCCGATGCTCCATATTATTTTCAAGCATAGAGCTACTGTAGTTCGGAGTGTTAAGTTAAAGAATTAAATATCTCAGTGTGCGTGGTGACTGCACGCTTAAGGGCTGTCAGCGTGTAAATTTAGGAAAGGAATTTATGTCGACTCTGCAACCAATACTTACCATACCATTGAAAATGCATTAAGTGAGCATGTACATGCAAATCCTCAAAATATCTGGCAAAATTAAAAGACCATAATCTATTTCAGAGCTAGTTCAGATTGTAAAGTTCAACAATTAAATATCTGAGTGGGCATGGTGACTGCACGCTTAAGGGCTGTCAGCGTGTAAATTTAGCGGTCGTCCGGCGAGACCAAGTAACTGCTGGCATCCAAAACATGTCAAATGTTTTGCTGGTTAATGCTGGTTATTGTTCCGTGAAATGAACGGAAAAAAGCCGCGGAAACAACCGTAAAAACAGTAACCACGTAAAAGTGCATTTTACATAAAAAAAAATGAAAAAACCCATTTACATTCCAAACTCTAATCACCTTAATTTTGTTTCATTTTGTGGAAAACACTCATCTAAGAAATAATATACCTAGATGTGTAGGCATGTTCCACTAGCGAGGAAGTCCAAGCCCTCACATTGAGATGGACCACTCAGACCAAGATTCATTGTATTTTCTGTGCGGCCGTCCGTTCATCAATGAAGGCCAATCAGAGTTCAGGTTCACTCCCACGGGCAAAGACTCCGCCCATCCACCACATTGCTACGTGCATACCGCATGTACACACTATATAGTAAACACTTGGCCATGTTCTATGCATTAAGATTGATGGCACACCTACAGCTGCTTACGTGGTTATTGTAACGTGACGCTGTGCAGCAAAACATCTTATAATGTACCTAACGCAGGAAAACAATCTTTGCTATATTCAGCATTATTAGAAAATAAAATGCAAGAAGGGCGCATAAAATTATCCCAGAATTTGCTAATTAAACAGAATCCATAAATTCGCTCAGAATTCACGGTTTCTTAGGAGTCCCAAAACAAGTAAGCTTTCCGAAGAAAAATGACTATAGTGTTTACTTTGAAAACTATCCATTTGTTGTACAGTACAGTACTATAACGGACGGACCTAGGTCTGGAACCAACACAGCTTCCTCTATTGACAAGTCTGTGGTACATTTGTATTCACAATGTACGTAGAGTATCCTGTTGGCAGCATGCATTGAAGTGGCATGCTAAAGTCAATGAAGTTTTGTCACGAATCTGATTGGTTACATAAAGTACCGATGCATGTAGGTTACTGTCAAGAGACATGACTCTCTGTGTATTACAACCATATGTATGATTTGAGTTGTGTGTTATTCATTGGAAGGTTGGTTCTTAAAAAATGCGGTAAATATTACTGGAATCATTCCTGGGAAATTTAACTAAAGTTTGAACTTCAGTCTATTAACTTGTGTTCTATGAGAGCAATTATCCAATATGGTTGGTGGTTTGAGAAAGAAAAATTAAATAGTAAAAGTGGTCAACTTAAAAGCAAATACCAAGTAATCATTTTCCCCCCAAAGTGTAATAGATCACGTAATTACTCATCACAATGAATAAACCAATCTTCTCCTTGTTGGAGTTCCTTTGGCTATCTCAAAAACAAATAGCCTACTTGACATGATTCCTTGAAATGAAGCAACTACGTACCAAATGTGACCTACATCTTGGGTCAAAATTTACTTATCAACCATTTGAATCTATGCTTGCTATACTTCCATCACTATACTCCAAGAAACTGTTTTATATTTTCATCTCCTTTCTCTTTTCCTGTTTTTTGCTGTAAAAACAAGTTTAAAAGCAAATAAAAAAGAACAACACTACTTTTATGAACAAGTACGTTGTAAGATAAG
>KN882487.1:161639-174472 GCA_000934455.1 Apostichopus parvimensis | reverse complement strand
TATTCACAATCTGACACAGCCACTTGGATTTGTACTCATAGTCGTGTACTCATGGCATTGCGAAGAGTTGTTTAGGATAAATTACTTCATTCTTCTCTCACATGATGTCTCCTATACTTGATACAATCTCCGACCTATATTCTAGCCTACAAACAGGTAAAATTCTTGCACTGCACCCCCCAATGACCCTCTCTAAGGTCATTGCCCTCTTCCTTCCAAATCTACCATTTAGATATACCCTAGCCTACAAACAGGTAACATTCTTGCACTGCACCCCCAATGACCCTCTCTAAGGTCATGTCCCTATATACCATTTTTTTTAAGACCGGCAAATTTCATCCGTTTCAATGCCCTCGTCAGTTGGAGTTTTTGGTACCATAGGCCCCCTTGATCATCCAACATATCAAATCTTGCATGAGAATCTTTGAAAATTGCATGTGTTTTGAAGGTGTATTTTGAATAGTTGTATCTAGGAACTATAGGGGAATATTATTTACTCGTACAAGTACTTGTCAAGAACCTTACATTAATACTGGAACTCAGTCCAAATGAAATTCTTCTTGTACTCAAATGAAATTCTTCTTGTATTCATGCTGTTTTACTCTTCTACTACAGCTTCCAAGTCTGATATAAATCACCACCAATGTTAATCTATCTCAAAGGATGGCTATGTGGAGTGTTGTTATTACCTTTATGCTGTCCAATTATTATTCCGTTCAGCATCTCTTCTCACTAGGTTTCTATAGCGGCAGCAGCATTTGATGTCTCGACTCTATCTTCCATTGGTTTCAAGATTGCCGACTGAGTAACTTCTACTTGCTTTATATTGTCGAGTGGAATAAATTCGATGGCCTAATTTAATAATTTTGTCTGATCTGAAAAGTAAATTATGAGCAAAATTTATTGGACAAATGTAGTTTAATCAGATATTTTTTGATTCTCAGCTCGGATTGCTCTTTTGTTTCTTTTCATATTCATAGTAAACCTTTAAATACAAGTAATTTGGTTTTAGTTGTTATTTGATCTGACAGGCGGACATGTTAGTTCTGCTTGTAGATTGTCATCTGAGCAAATTAACATGGAAATGATCCATGTTAATGGTACTAGGAGAATTGCAATTATGCAATTGAAACTTGTTGTTAGTAATTGCTTGAAGATTGTTAAGTGTTAAGTTTATAGGCTACTATATGTAGCTAGGGATGAAAAAAACACCAAAATAACAAAAGAACCAGTCATAGAGGATGCATTGAATACATCTTTCAGTAACAAAAGTGAACTTAATTATGTACATTGTATACTGTAAGCGTGGATATATGTATACGTGAGATAAAAACACCTTATTATCACTGTTAGGCTTGATAATTGAAAGAATGTATCCTATAGAAAGTGCATGAACAAAAGAGCACACTTCCTACTCCCAAAATAACAAAAGAACCTGTCATAGATGATGTATTGAATACATCTTTCAGAAACAAAGTGAACTTAATTAGGAACATGTGAGATTAAAACACCTTATTATTACTGTTAGGCTTAATAATTGAAAGAATGTATCCTATAGAAAGTGCATGAACAAAAGAGCACACTTCCTACTCATATATGTCCTTCACATATATCCTTCACATATAAGAACGATTCCTATGGATATATCCTAGAGAGGGTGTGGGTAATTGGGTGCCAGACAGTTGCCCATGAAGGATATGTAAGACACAGTATCGGGCTTCAGAATGATAACGCTTACTTGAAGTAATTATGTTGATTACTAAAGTTTTAGCCTTTTGTTTTTCTGCCAAAGAGAAATACCAAGAGATGAAAAGAGTAAGAATAAATGGATTAGAAATCTTAAATTCATGTTTGTACATTCTTGCTTCATAATTTGATAATAATAAGGTTAATTTTTTTAGTGTCAAGTTTTGTATTGCTGTTGTAGATCGAATAGAAACAACTGTCACATGTAGAATGCAATACATCTTTCAGCAAATAAACTTTAATTCTGTGCAGTAGAGAGAGGTAACTCGTGATGGATGTGTTGTAAGACATGTCAATGTTCCATTAAGCTTGAAGATGAAGTGAATATTCTATGGCTTTATTCAAGTTTCAGCATTTACTTTTCGTTTCTGCCACAGAGGAAGAATTAGCGATATGCCGAAAAAACATTGTAATAAAAATAATAAGAAGAAAGTGAAGAGGTATACAGTAGGTTAGTAGAGCCCACACTGTGCAATGACCTATTGGCTGGCCTTGTAGCCTTGACGATATATATTTCTCAGAATCATGGCTTTTATCTGGCTGTTACTTTTTTCCCAAACTCTTGATGTCATCAAGAAAAGGAAGAAACCTTTGAACACTGCATTGATAACTATAATACTGCCAGCTGAAATACAAAATTACGAGTGTTTGCAGGCATGACTTTCTCTTTAAGGTAGTTCTAGTAAGGGGTCGTGGCAGTGCATATCTATCGTCCGTAATCTCTACGGGAGAGAAAGCATGTTACTCTGAGATAATGGAGGAAGAACGAGCCTGCCTCTCCTCGCTGCTAATGAGATCAGCAAACCTCGGGCAATTTCTCGGAAATCCCGTCACACATACGACGGGGACAGCGGCAGGCGGCGTTGTTGATTAACTTGGTCTGAATAAAAATGCGGGTGGGATTACAGGCAATTTCACTGAGAAATACAATGTACTGGAGGTATACTTCTTGACTTATTTTTGTAAAGGAAATATATCGCCATTAGGAATTAAGTCAGGATAAGAGAGTGTTTACAGCACGTACCTGATATAGATGGATAGAAGCAGATCAAACCCAGTCAGTTATATTTATTGATCTCACGTAATTAACGGAATATGCCAAAATATTTTTCCTCGGGAGGGGATTGCTAATTGCTACGAAAGCTCAGAAATGACCACTTTTCTCAGCTGTTTTACGTTAGCCTACTAAATTAGCATAGCGCAATGATTCAGTGTGGAAATAATAGCTACAATATTGAAATCTCAATTTGTATCAAATGTAAAAAGATTTCCTTTTTAAATTTCTTGCGAATATTTTACTCCTTTCCAACAATGTCAGTAAAAATAACTTCAATAAAAACTCTATACACTGGGTCATTCCTGCACTAGAAAGAAGCACACTTGTCAACTTTTATTGTGGATCTGATTATCTCAAGTATGGCGACACTATATAACGAGGGAGGAATCGAAACTCAATTTAATTGAACAGGGTGAAAAGCCATACATATTAGTATTATTAGAGACAGAACATATCAGGCCAGTGACATAAAGTTTCTTCTTATCAGTAATCAACAGTGTCTTCGGGCAACAGTTTCACTTTACTCTGTTCATCCTTATAATGTGTTAACTTTTGTATGGAATGGTTCGGAAATTAGAACACGATCGAACTGAGTGGTGACCCAGAAGTGTGTCATAGCTAGGAAGCAGAGCAACAAAATATTTACCATCTTTTGTAGGTGATAGGTTTAATTGTTCAAGGTTTGACCGAGACAGGTCAGTCACTGGTAAATACCCCTACTTTTCTTTGTGGGAGGGGGAGGGAGAGGAGAGGAGAATCTAACAACTTTAAGTATTGTCTCAGACTGTTACCTATTATTCAGGTGAACTCAGTATTATGATATTATGTTGGTGTACCATCCAATTTTGGAAGTGACAATACCAGTTTTTAGCAGTTCATACTGTAGCTTTCGGCTACAAATTTTGACACCCAGGACCTTCTCTCATGAGCCATGACCCAGACCCCCACCCCTCAGAATGCATGGAAGTTATCTTGGGACTTCGGACGTGATGTTACAAATTCAATTTAATACATACCTCTTGGCAAGTCATAAAAAATGTAGATAAAATTCTGATATCTTCAAAAGAATGTCATTGGTTGGCGCTGCGTAGTTTTTGATTATCTGTAGGTTTTCAATGGCCGTCCTCGACCAGAACATAGTTTAGCCGCTAAATATTCAGATCAGAAAGTTATGTTGGTCCTCTTTATACAGCACGGGTTGAAGTTTAACAATTATAGTGGCACTTTAATATGAATGTACAGTGATACCTTGATTTATGCAATAAATGCTGACAATTGTGTACAGCCTCGGTGTTTATTTGATATTGAATTTTATAGAGCTTACAGCTTTCAAAACTGTATTAGTGGGTGAATCGATGCAGCAAATACAAATATTAGTTTTTTCTTTTATTTGGTTTTGCTCAGTGACATCTGTCTGTGTTTGAATCTGTATAGGAAGACAGGGAATTTGAAAATATATTCACGGATAACGAGTTTGGGATAGACAGCATTGAATGAATGGCATACATGTTGGTTATATATATGACATGACTGTGGTTTGTAGTGTTTGCCTCATACCAGGGAGTTCCATAACAACTCCCTGCTCATACTACTATATACCTCCTAGTATATCTTTAATAGATAAGCTCAATTTCAACAAAATATTAAACGAGAAGGCTTATCTGATGGTGTAGCTACTGTACGAAGCTAGACCGCACTAAAAAAAAGTTATTGCAGAGCTTTTACCCTCTTTTACTGGACAAATTGGAACAGATCTTGATTTGTTACCTTCCTTTGTTGGTTTGGCGGAATTTGTTTATTTTTGGCTTTTCGGTTTTCCCTTTCTTTTTTATTTTTTTTTTTTTTATTTTTGTTTTTTTTGGTTCTTCGAGTTTCCTTTTTTGCTTTTTTTTTTTCCCTTCGTATTTTTTTTTTTTTCTTTTTGGGTTGCCCTTTTTTTTTTTTTTTTTTATTTTTTTTTGCCCCCCCTTTTTTTTTTGTTGGAACCATTTATTGGCCTTTCCGGCTTTTTTTTGTTCCTTATTCCCATTTTATTTTTGGGGTTTTGGTTCAATTGTTTTTTTACGGTTGCCGTCTTTTTTTTTCTTCATTGCAATAGGATGTGGTAGTGGCAAATATCTGAATATCAACAAGGATATCCACATGATCGGTTCGGACTGTTGCTGCAGACTTGCGGATATATCCCGTGCTCGAGGTCACGAGGTCATGGTATGTGACAACCTGAGCCTACCCTACAGGGACAACTGTTTTGATGCTGTCATTTCCATTGCCGTCATCCACCATTTTGCAACTGCTGAGAGAAGAATACAGGCTCTTCAAGAACTTGCGAGAATATGCCGTCCTGGTGGTCTGTTAATGATATATGTCTGGGCGATGGAACAAAAACACAGAAAGGTGAGAGTATAGCTCCTGAAAGAGTTTTAACAATGGACCATAGGGTTAAGGCGGGTAGGTTTGTTTTTTCCAGTATTTGCAATTCACATTTCGTTTTTTTTTTCGTTTTTTTCGGTTTTCTTAAAATAAAAAATAGTACCGAAATTCGGTCGAAAAAAACGGTTTCGGTACTAAAACCGGTTTACCGTGCAAGCCTACATAGGGTTCAGGTTACCGTACGTCTGGTTTACCCGGACGGACGCGTCCTCTTTTTACTACCTTATGTGAAGGTCTAACTGCATTTATCAAATTTAAAACAAGCGTCTGAATGTTTAGGTAGTTGGGACAAAAGGCTTGCTAGGGTTAAGCTACAGAACTGCTATTTAAGACTTTACCCACAATGCTAGTAATTCTGACAGGTCTGTTAGATTACAAGGCTGAGACCATTGATATAACAAGACAGCAAATCTTATGATTACAGCGATCATTTTAGTTCCCGAAATCAGGAAAAAATTTCCGTTCCAATACGAGCAGAAATGATTTTCCATACGAACTTGTGAGAGTGACTTAAATTTGAAAAGTAGATTGATTAATTTTTCAGATTTTGGAATCTAAATCCAAAGCTCCTGACATTTCTAGACAATTGAACAGGAAATCAAAGTTTAGACTGCGCATTGGCTACAGGAGCAAATACACAACTGAAAGAGCCATGTTTTTTGGAATAGCTTATAAGGTGTTTGTCTAATATAAACCACTGTGTATAGTGATAGCCTATCCTATAAACGGTTAGGCTATAAAGTATTTAGCATTCAAATTATCTGACACCATTGAACTTTTATGTAGTTGAAAAAAAGACATTGCTAGTAGAAAGACCAGCTTGTTCTTTAGAAACAGAAAGTTTGCTTTCACTGATGCAAGTGGTGAGATGCAAAACTATAAAAGGGGTTACCCACTGGTAAAAGCAGAAATTTGAAGCCTCTTAAATTACATGTGACATACATACATGTGACAAGCTGTCTACATAGGGAGAAAAAAACACACACAAAAAACAGGCACTTATAAATATCACTTAATGGTGTTAATAAATTAATAATTAATTAATTACAACGAGAGAAGAAACTTTTAGCAAACTGCTTATCTGCTGCAAAAAGCCTGTGTAGTTAATTATGTAAATGTTAAGAGGTCCTGACATTTCATTCCTAGCAGGATCTTCTTCAGAGACTTACTGGGTTAGCCTCTGAAGTTAGCATCTCAAGAACTTCCATCTGGAGCTTTAGGATCGAAATGTCACACCCTGTATTGCTTTTACATAATAACGTATAATTACATAAGCCTGTTTCCTTATTTTGCGGAGGCAGAAAATTAATTAAGACTTGGGGGTACTCCATCCTCCCATTAGAGGAAACCAATCAACATTCTTGAGGAAGCTTAGAATATACTGGATATACTGTCGTATTAGGTTCCTCAAGGATGTTGGTTGGTTTCCTCTGATGAGAGGATGGAGTACCTCCCAAGTCTTGTGATGGAAATGGAAACCTATTCACCAGTTTTTTGTTCAACTGCCCTGTCATTTTTAAAAGTTCAACATACATTGCAAATCGCTAATGGAAATAACCGAGAAGCACTTGATGTTGTGCAACCTCACAGTGCATTGCAGCTCATAGCATTGTTTGTCTGAAGCCTTGGAAGACATTTATGGATCTGTATCAAGGTTCTTTAATCAACATTTACAGTTTATTCTGAGTTTGACTGTTAGGATTGCTTAACCCTTTACAAAGTCAGTTTCATTAGGGAGTTGCCAGTCAGCCCTGGTTTAATGATCCACATGTGAGCACTATGTTCTTGCAACATTAGAATTTTTTTCCCCCTCTGCGATCATTTCTGCCTATTAGCCTATGTAGATCCCATTAATAATAATTCATGGTGGTTGACTTTAATGAGCTTTCTCGGTTAATGAAGAAACAATTTCTCTCTCTCGCTCTAGCTCTATGTGGAGATAGAGTTTCTTTAGTATGAGAATTCGGATAAAGATCTTGTAATTATAATAAAAGATTACAAAGAATTTTGTACAATTTAATCTCTAATATTAACATAGTTGGATTCCCATGACAATTGCAGAGAGCCAGATACAGCAACCAAAACAAAATTAATTGAGTTTGAACCGTTGCACGTTTACCATTAGACCCGGTGCTGGGTATCAAAGCCCATGATCACAGAACAGATTGCTAAGGTTTATTAATAGCTAGAAGAAAACATAGGAATGCATATAAAGTTATGTGATGTGCAGGGCTACTATCATAACGCCAACTGGTATTGTGTCAAATTAGGAGCATAGCAAACAACAATGGAATTGAAGATTCAGTACTGATCCCGGATAAACCTGATCTGTGTTTCCACCACAGATTAACCTCAAGTCGAGATCTGATCCTCTCTTGAAAATGCACCCTTTAATACCACTGCAATACTGTTTACCTGCCTCGGGCATTTTAATATGCTCTCGCGGTAGATCGCAGGAAATTTGAGCTGTGCAAGTGACTTTTCCATGCTCGTTTCCTTTGCAAGGCTTAGCAAAGTGATTACGTACAGTAACACACAGGGCTTATGTTTCAGACTAATAATCTTCGAAGGTGAAGAAGTGGGCCGTGGCAAAACATGAACGGCAGTCTTACTATAGAGCGGATTTTCAAATGCCCCCTTGAACCCGGTCTTTAACCGAATCCAAATCTTCGGGTTTGATCTGCCGTGCATGCACACTAGAAATTAGATCCAGAACACAAAATGCACCAATCCCAATGCTTGTTCTCAAGCGTGAACTGATCACAAAAACAAAATCAGTATGTTACAATTGGACATGAGCATGTCATGGTTAATATGGATATTCTACACTTAAATATCATTACTGCCATGTCAGTTGTGCTTACAATTACTTTATGGTAGATATATTTTGGATAGTTAGTGCAGGGAGTTGTTATGGAACAACTCCCTGGTTAGTGTTCAAGGTAAAGCCCAATGATAACTGTGTTGATTACATGTATGCCTACATTTTTGTTCATCTTTTACGATACGTGCCAAGAGTATGGCTGTTATGAACATTTGCTGGCTTCATCTTAATTTTCTGCTTGCTTTGAAATCAATTTCTCGTATTAGCTCCATCATACGTATGTGCAGCCTTTGCAATTAAGTACAAAGATAAACAGCTGATTTGCAGCTGTATCTATAAAGCCAGTTTAGTCATTTGTTATTGCTATCATGTATGCCATCTCTTATTTTTTTTTCTCCCTCACTGAACAAATACTTTGAGGTGATTAGAACTTCCATCTCACCAAAAACTGCTAAACTAAAGCCAACAGAGAAGGTATGTATGCAATGTTTTATATTTGTCAGATTTGGATTAATAATAACCTCCCAATTTTTCTTTCTTGTTTCTACAGTTTGATGCCCAAGATGTCCTTGTTCCGTGGCATTTACCTCAGAAGCACTCCAAGCACAAATCTTCAAGGAGTAAGTTTACTTGTGTAGAAAGCTATATAATGTTGTTCTACTTGTATCTTAGTTCTTCTGAAAGTACTTTGAACAGAAATTACCGCCAGTACTGACGCCGGAGTTGCTACTCGGGTAACTGTTCATGAATATAATTTTTTTTTTTTGAAATCTGAAGATTGCAGATTTTTATAAAGACTTCAGGAAGGTATATGAGGAAGAAAGAGAAAGTGGACGGTGAACCTGGAATGGGTCAAGCAAAAAGAGGGGGAGGGGAAGGAGGGGGGGGACAGTGCTAAAATGTTACCAGTGTTTGCAAGCTTGAAGACTGGTTTCCAATCAGAAATGAGACAGATAATGTATGTGAGGTTTGTTATTTGAAAATAGTGGAACTGGAAAGTTTTTGGATGTGTGTGGTAGATATTAACAGTTATCTAATCAACAAGATCAATCGAGAACAAGAATGCTTAAATTGATCCAGTTTTTTTAATCAAGATATAGCTGTAAAAATCATACCATCATATTTTACAAAAAGGCATTTCCCCATTGAAACCTGTCAAAAAAAAAAAAATTGAGGGCTCCTATGGAAAGCAGTGCTTCTGCACTGAGCAGGACTACCCTCATTAAAGATGACAATAATAAAAAAAATAAAAAAAATTTAAATTAAAATAATATAAAAAATGTTAAGAATTTGACGTAATATGCAGGTCAAAAGTTTAAATTCAGATTTCAAGGTTATGAGTCCTCAAAAAAATACAAAACTGATGTACCCTTGATAGATTATGGCGATTTTCAATGGACTAGATTAGAGCTATGGAGGCTGCTCACAAAGCTGGTTGCAGTTCAATATTTCAACACCTCAGGTGCCTGTACCACAGTACTGCTAGATAGTGCAGAGTAAATTACAGTATAGTTCAAATATTCAAACTCTTACAAAATAATAGTGCGCAGTGAACCAGCGGCAACCTCTTTTTTTCTGTGACATTTCTGTTAGTTGTTAATCCCCCTCTGCCATGGGTAAGTTGCAAGGTTCTTTACAAATTGCAATACAGTTTAGAGCAGTTTTTTTTTTTTTTGGGGGGGGGGGCTGGTGCTTTGGGTCATCGTCAAATGTGTATGGGTCACACTATTTGTAAGTAGCAGCATCCAACTGGATAATATGTAACTTGAAAGCGGCTCTGACTTACGAATGCATCTTCATAATTTTAAGCACCATACTGGATGGATTCAGATATGAGGCAAGTTAGAGACCCATCTGTACCATTGGACATGTCTGTTGTTAATACAAGAGAGGTTGAATCGGTAATTACTATCCAACAATATAAACAATCTTTTACTTGTTGGTGAGTCTGTTTCAATACTCCTTAACCTTTCAGAGCAAAAGTTTGCTTAGTACATGTATTAAGGCACATGAGAGGAACGTCCAGAGAACATGTAATGTATTAGTTACTATGTCCCACGTTACGAGAGATTTGAAGCAGAAATGAGATATATTATGGTTTACGGAATACTTCATGACCGGGTTGAAGTCTAGTTTAACTGATGCTGGTCAAGTGATGTGGGTCAAGGTCCGAGTTCATTCAGTCTGAGTCAAGAGATGTCTGAATCCTACCAGAAAATGGACTCTTTGTACTACAGCCTTGCTTCATTGTCCCATATGGCGACTGTGTACCTATAGCATCTTTGATCTATCGTATTTTGAGGGGTCAGGTCCAACATTTTGTTCAAATGTTAAAGTTGACTTAAACAGAGGATGTAATAAATACCAGAAAGGAACCATATTATTAATTTCTTATTTTCAGTCTTGAGCTCATAAAGTTAACAGAAATGTCTTTTCTTCAGATTTCTTCTAGTGTCATCCAGTGGCTCTCATACCTCTAGTGATGTTTCTTAAAAAAAAAAAGGGATTTGATTTGAATTAACATTGTGAACTCTACACCTCAGTGTGTTTAATTCTTGTTTTTTTGTTCGTTTCTTTAATTTAATAGGTAAAGTAAATGGAGAACGTCTTTCACAGAGGTCCAGCTCCTTCACCATGGGGTATCAAGATCAAACATCAAAGAACCAATTAGTATTTTCATTTTCTCCCTCCGGGGGGGTCTCATCCAGTGACACCAGTCCAGTGGAGTCTCCTCAGCATTCATCTAGAGTCCTCCCAAAGGAGAGCGGTGGTCACCGCTTCCAGTCTAAAACCCTCACCCACTGTCTTTCAGATGCATCCCTCCAACCACATTCCAAATCTCTGACCTCTATGCAAGAATCCCCCCTGTGTGCGTCTCCGTCGGCTCACAGTTTATCGTCTCTGGTCCAAGACGGAGAGACAGATGGAGCGAAGGAAGACACGTCGCCTCCGTCTCCTCTCCGGATGACGGCGGAGGTTGAGAGCTGTAAAGGTGAAGAATTCGGCGTTCAAGCAGAAGAAGAAGCGAAACCTCTGCCCGTCTATGACGATTCTTACATAGATATCAGCTACGATAAGACGGGAGGAGTCGTGAAACAGCGTCTCTTCACGAGGCTGAACGGCCAGGACGGGTTTCTGTCCGAGGACGCCGTCATCACTCAGAGTCTGGTCCTCGAGGAGGACGAAAATTCCGAAAGGGAAGGACTCGGAGGATCCCTGCAAAATTTAGGACGGTTCGAGATGAACCCGCTGTTGACGGTGATGAGATCGTTAGCGCACCTTGAGAAGAGTCTTTCATTACCAGAGAGGGAACTAGAGAACGGAGGATCGTCCATAGCCAGGGTCCCGAATAACGACTTGCAGGTCTCCAACGGACATTATAAGGACTTGCGAATATTACAGCTGACATCCAAACAGGGGAGCGTCAGCGTTAACTCTGTCAACGCCAAGGGCGAATCGTTTCTGAAGAGGACCAGAGGTCACGGAAGGTCAGCATCGTTCGCTCATCAACACAGCCGGGACTCCTCGATGGAATCACTCTCTTCATCCGACGACAGCATCACAACGATTCCTCTGAATTCCCGGACAGAGGACGTTTCGGATTCCTGTAAGGTTCATCTGGAGAGACGACGCCAACGCAGAGTGCAGGGGTTGAATCACCGGAGCAGCAGATCCGTCCCGGGATCACCTCACGTCGTTTCCAGCGACTCTTCCTGTTTCTTCGGTGCGAGCAAGAGCGACAGTAATAACGGAGAGAAAGCCGATTTCTCGAAATACTTGAGGTACTATCACGTGTTCCGAGAAGGGGAGCTAGTCGAGTTGATAGACCAGCACGTTCCAACTCTCCACGTGGTCAAGGATTACTTTGACCATGCCAATTGGTGTGTCGTGGCAGAGAAAGTACAATGCTGGACTATATAACAAGCACCCGTTAGTATGCGTGTAGGCTAGGCTCAGTGGATTTCGGAGAGGGGAAGAAGGTCAACAGGGAGAGGTGGAAGGTGGAGTTGAGAGAGGGGAGGAGAGTGGGACTGGGGATGGTCGAGACATGAGTTGATCGAACAGGCACGAGGATATTAGTAACAATCATAGACCTTCCAGTAACAATAGCTTTGAGAATTTTAATACAATTGACAGACAATACTAAGTATTGAATGTGGAATGTTCATAATATTCAGAGAAAAAAAGAAGTCCTCAGAAAATTCTGCTTATAGAACACTCCCTTTTATGTTTTGTAGACAGGAAAAGGTTAGTGTTCATCCATATAAGGGTTTTTGCAATAGTAAAAGTTATGTTGCCTTCTATCCCTTGATAGTTCAAAACTTTAGAGAAAGTGTATTTAACTATTAGAAAAATGGATTGGTTTCTCTTTAAATACCGTGTCATGTGTTTTATACTCTTGATCTATTAGGGCCTTGGCCTTTTTTATCCATTTTTATTCCGATGCTTTGCATCCTTAATCTAAAATTCTTGAAATGTCAATATCTCTTCAACCGACAAACCGGTGATGTAACTATAGTAAGTACATGTTCTTTGCGACAACAATTTTTACCTCATTAATATTCATGAGTGGATGGGGCTTAATGCAAAATCTTCAAAAACAGCTTGGAAACACGAATCCTGAACAAACACAAGTTGAATCAATGTCATACTCAGTAGATAGACGCCCCGGATGTGTAGATGAGCCCTATTGTATTTGGCAACCCGTCTGATGAATATTAATGAGTGGGCAGGGCTTAACAAATAAATTCTTAAAATGTTAGTGTCTCTTCAATC
>KN882487.1:148027-159046 GCA_000934455.1 Apostichopus parvimensis | reverse complement strand
CATTAATATTAATGAGTGGGCATTGCTTACCATAAAATCCTTAAATGGTCAATTTTCGCTGCAACCGTATGTCCGATTTAGTGTTTACTTGGTATGGTGATACAACTACATAGTATATACATGTCCTTTCAACAACAAATTTTACCTCATTAATATTCGTGGTGGTTGGAGCTGAATGGGAAATTGTCAAAACAGCTTGTAAACATGATATCATAACAATCACAAGCTTTATATGTGTGAACTTGGATAATACATTGTAGGTATGTAGATGCAGTAAATATTTATGAGAACGAAAAATTTGACCTCATTAATATTCATGCATGCATCTGTTTTAATACTATGTCACTAAATATACTTTGTCAAGATAAACTGATTCCTGCATTAGTCAGTAGATAATCCCATTTATGACCCACTTTATTTATATGTTAGGGCATCGAAACCACTAGGCATTTTCATTTTTTTTTTTTCTTATACCTTTCTGCATTTTAATATGATCATTTTAACCTCAAGTATATTTGATTCAGGAATGTAATACCTCTTTGAGATATATATTTATGTGTCATTTCACATTCAAAGTATTCAAAATTCTGAAGGGGAGGGCTGGACGATCCTCATATTAATAATAATAATAATAATAAATGAGACTTATATAGCGCCAAATCAGTAGACAAAAGTCACTGCTCAAGGCGCTTTACAAAGAAAGTAGATTAATTTAAACATGAAAATAAAATAAAACTGTTAGCAAACTGCTTATCCACTAGAGAGCCTGTGTAAGAGAATGTGTAATTTAAACATGTACAGGGATAACAAATAGTAGCTTAACAGAAGATCTCCACCAAAATTGTTCAAAAAATACAAATTTCCTGAATTATCCATAATATTTTGGGGACAATCAGAAGGAGTGCAGAGGAGTGCATTTTCATTTGTTCTTTTATGCTTCCCACCTATTTCCAAACCTGTGATGCTCCTGAGAACAAGTGTAGTCGTTTGGTGAGAGGAGAATAGTGGCATAATATCGGTGTGTTTTGTGAAATGGTGGGGTTCTTTCTGTGCAATAACAGGTTTTTGTCTGTTTATCTTTTTCTGTGATATAAAGTGTGGATGATAAAGCAGTCAAAGAGGAGGGATACAGGACCATCAAATCTTCTTCTTTTCCCAAAATTATGTGATTGAATTTTCAGTTCAATCAATATTAAAGTCCTTTGCCCCCCCCCCAAATCTGAGATAACCCACACAAATAATTGAATATTTATATATGGGTACTGTTGACAACCCCCCACCCCCGCTAATAAAGTAGGTACCAAAAGAGAAATGATATTATATTACCAAGCTATTGATATATTATGCAAAACTGCATGGATAAACCTTTGGCTATATATATATAAGCAAAACCTTGAAAAACACAATTGATGATAATCAGTCAACTTAAAGTAGGTTATCATGCATGGTTTAGCAATTATTGGCAGGATATAATGGTAGGTTTGGACCCTGAGAGTGATTTGGGTCACAGAACAGTAGATAAAATCTAGGGACTAAGCACTAAAGGAGATCTCTTCAAAAGGACCAAAAAAGGAATTAGAAAGGAACGTTTCATTCCATAAAGATGAGTCATTTGAGTGGTGGAGGTATAAGTGATGCCCAGTGTTATTAAATTATTAATTTCATTTCCGTCTAAAATTAGAAGTGTATATTAATAATTTATGTTTAACATGAGTTAAATGAACAATAGTACTGTTGTCCCGCCACCCACTCCCGCCCCCTCCCCCCAAAAAATAACCTTCAATTTTTCTTAAGGTGTTGTACGAAATAAATACACAGGAGCCATGTTGTGAGTGAAGCTCTTACTCCTTAGTACCAGTTAAAACAGTACATCATTCCTTGTTAACTCAGCCAGTGGGTACTCATTAAAGATTGTTAATCATGTAACGTTTGTCCATATTGGACCGTTGTTCATCTCTTTTCCCCGTTTCGTCCTTTTAAGTTATATCAGTGTACTGTTCCACTGTTGTGATATTTGTTTCTCTCCTAATAGCCACTAATAGATATTGGCCCTCGTGGTCACCAAGCACAGTCGTGAATTTCAAATCTTATAAGTTACAACAAAATATTTTAAACCTGGTTAATTATTTCTTTGCAATGAAAATTAATAAGTACAACACTTTGTTGTTGTTTTTGGGTTTGTTTTTTTTTCCATGCAAAATTAATCACACTGGAGTAAGATTTATACACTTCCATTTCTCATATGTTTTGAATTTGTTTATTTTCAGAAAATGTCTTGATCATGAACTAGCAATTTAAAGATATTGCAAGTAGCAATGGCCAGTTTTAATTGAATAATTGTGTCTGTCTGGTAACATAGTCTTCCTACTAACATACTGCACAATTTACTAGAGGTTAGTCATCGGTATCGGCCACAAATATGCTAGAAAGTCAAAAAATGGCCACTGGAACAAGCATTTAACTATATACCCTTGAGGCATTTTCCCTCATAGAGATGATGAATTCTCTAATATGAACACAGTTCAATGTCTGAAAATAATTTAGGAAGCCAGCACCACCAGAAATGTTACCTTTGTAAAACAATTTTTAGCCTGATTAAATTTGGAGCTAGTTCTGATGATCGTTAAAACATGCAAGCCGGTTGGGTGTCGTAAGCATTCCACCTTGCGCCATATTCACTTGAGTTCCTGATGTAATGTGTTCGCTAGGGACTCTGTGATGTTCTTCAGCCCGGGTCTAATATGGTGCAATAAGCTGGTAATTGAAGAGATAAAGCCATCGACCACTTCAGCCCTGATTCCTATATGCAAATTATCAGAGACATGCTATGTTTACTGTGGCAGCACTAAGTGTTGCTTGAACGGTCTCATGGCAAATTCAATGCCACAAAATATTACAAAATATTTTCTGTTCAAGTAATATATGATGGAAATGTTGAAATTATGTTGGAAACATGTGCCCAGCTGCTATAATTAAAAGAAAAAGGAAGGGGGGTGTGGGGAGAGTAACCGATTGGTAGTTGCTATTAGCATTTTAAATTGCCCGGCTTGGAGTATGTCTTTTATGTATTAACAAGTGCAACATGTTTTAATCTTTCACTTTGAACCTCCACTAACTACAATAGGCTATTGTTATTATTACAAGAGCAGTGCCACATTGGTCACTGATTTTTTCTCATTCATCTAAGTTTTCAATGCATTTCTTGTGAATTTACCTCAAATTTATATTGGCATGTCCTACTTACCTTTTATTGTGGAAGATTCTTTTTTATGACTTCCACATCGGTGCTAAGAGAAATTTTAAACCAACTGTGGATAATATTCGCTTTGCAATTTATGTGAAATTTCCGTGTACTTAACTCACTATACAAACGTACACCAAGAAGATTTTTAACTCTAGCTTTTAAATATTCAAGTTTTGGTAGTAACGGCAAGGTGAGTGGTTAATAGTAAAAATTTTCACCTTTATTTTATGAAAATTGTCTGGAGAAAGTGCAATAGAGTGAGCAGTATGTAATATATCAGCTGACCTTTGAGTAATTTTTTATTCTCAACTAAGCCCTTAGCTGCACTATAGTAGTCATTTACATTTCAATGAAGTAGAAGTAGAAATCTTTTTCAATTTTCCAAGTTTTTACACATGATTACTACTAATTTGACAAAATATCAGAGCTAAAATTGTTGAGAATAAAAATATGAATTTTACTAGCTCATTATCCTTTCGTTTTGATGTAAAAAATTGAAGTTGAAAAAAAGGTGTCTTAGTTTGAACAATAATATATCTCACATTGTGTGAGAGGTTTGTCAAGACTGCTCAAAATGTGCGACTATAAAAGACTGCTTTTGATGAAGAAAAGGTCTTAAATGGAGACACAAACTCAAACTATTGTCATTAGTCTGTATGATAAGAGAGATATTACTAGCTGTCATGAGAAACTAAGAAAAATCTCATTCCATTTGAGAGACATCACTAGTTTTAATGTTTCTTCACAGAGAAAGGCTTATAAAGTTATGACATCTTTCGTCACACCAAATCTGCTACAAATTATTTTCATGTTTTTCTTTTGCATATGACATATTCATTTTCCATAATGGTGATGGATTTTAATAATGCTGAATGTAACATGTTGAAGATCATAAAGTGACATAACATGTTGCATTTATTGTGAATATGTTACATATTCACATTGAAAGAGAAATAAGACATTGTTGAAGGTCTCAGATCCTCAGTAGTGGAACTAAGACAAAACAGCCTTCAGACATTTTTTTCTTCCATTTCTAAACATCAACTATTGCTCTGTTATGCTAAAGTTGGTAGCTTGGTTTATGCCTTCTTTAAAGTATTATCACTCTTAGTAAATTTTTAGTTGGTTTGTCTGGGTATGAAGTATACTAATTTGTCTGTGAAATATAGGAATCTTGTTTTTATTTATTTATTCACTTTTTCATAATTTATTGTGTTTTATATTTAGTTTATTGCATCTCACAGAAACAAAAAAAGTTAAATAAACAGATCACCATTTACGAAAGTGTCTTCTTTTGGGGTAGTACCGCAGACGTTGTCCATAATTTGATTCCCAACAGCAACCTGAGGTGAAGCCCATATAGATTCTTGATGGACATATTTCAATCCTTTATCAATAGAGGAAGATAATATTTCTACCAAAGAGAATATTGAACATAGTAAAAGGCTTGAAAGTATTATTAGCTGTCAATGTTCTCTGTAAGTTTAGAATTTCTTCAAAATGCTACTTTTTTTTGTCAAAAGTATCACTCAGTTCCTCTGTGAAGGGCTGAGTTGAATGCTAGTGTCACTACGCCCCCCCCCCCAAAAAAAAACAATAACTTGGAAACACATTCCCTGCCCCCCCCCCCCCCCCCCCCCGCCCCATTCCCGTAGAGACGAAACGCCTACTTACTCCGTGACTGACAGAAATGTCCAAGTATGTTGTTAGTGAATGACGGGCATATATTCCTGAGTTTGACGCACACCCGATGACCCGAACCTGTGATGCATACGAAATATATTATATGTGTATAATCTAGTACTGAAAAGTGGCTGTCATAACCATTTACCAACAAAATATAAGTATGTATATTATGCGATATTGTTGCGAAACAGACACCCGATTCTCGTTGTGGTCACGATAACTATGGTGGATATTGGTAATGTTGATCCACGATAATTATGGTACCTATTGTGAAGCGTATGTAGAAAGGGGAGGAAAATATAACAGCCGTAGCATTTAACGTATTTTTTATGTAGGGAGACTCATTCGCGTCGCTGAGCAGAGTCTAGCGTCTAACGTTATATATGATGTATTTGGCTTCAGTGAGACGTTTAGTCCAGACTGATATTTGACTGGAAAACTTTTGGCTGTGCTACATATTTCGACACAGCGCCCCCGGTTTTGTTCAGCGCGTATTGTCGGGCAGAATGTCGAAATGTAAAGCGTACCCTATATAATAATTTCCCCATTGACTTTATGGCATATAAATTCGTCCAACTAATCTGGTCTTTGTGTTCATTGGGTAAAAGCTACCCTTGACAGAATATCTGGCACGAGACATGTCATATTCAGCAAATAGAACCTACATTAACGCCACTTGTAGTCTAAATTTGCCTCAATTTCTATGTTTCGCTACTATACCGTACTACTTCCAAACACGCACTAACATCCAAGTCAAAACAAATCCTAAACATTGGCAAAATAATATCTTAACGATGTGTTCCCTTTTAGAAAGTCTTTCGAAGGAAAGTTGCGGCATGAAAACTTCTTGAACGTTTCAAGAATTTATGTTTACCACTATAGCGCCATAAACTACATCTGCTCTTCTGTACGAAGTGGCGACAATGGTCTACATTCTCGCACATGCTTTGTTCAAATGTTGCGCTATCGCTTTTCGGCTCTCTTCGGCCCTTACAATTACTTTTCCACCACCTCAACCATCCCACCCCACCCCTCTTTCTCGGCACGTATCCTTTCAAATCTATCTCTCTTTGTCTCAACCTAGTCGCTGAATTTGGCGGCTCTCTGCAAATTCGGAAACACTGCTATTCAGCTGTTCAACTTTGCCATGGGTAATATATTGTGATGCATAACCAAATAAGAATGTTTGTTGGTGTTGTTAAGCTTTAATCCTCGTAAACCAACATACACACGAACCAAACACGTAAGCAAACGAATGAAATAAAACCCCAAAAAACAAAATTGTTTTGAAAGATATCTCTCTGACAGGTTACAACTACATAATTTAACAATGTAAAGTCCAAGTTACAAACTGTAAGATGTGGTGTACCGTACTAGGCTCAATTCTTGGGCAAGTTTATGTATTACCTAGATACTGAATGATGACACAAATATTGTCTTTATGAAGGGGAATGACCCTAAATTAACCAAATTGAAACTATTTTTGTTCAATTGTTGAAGAAAAATAAAACGAAGCGTAGCCTATACTGTTGATGGTGCTAAACAAAATACCGCGAACTTTTTGTTTTCGTCAGCCATTGGGGAATAAATGTATTACGCAATATCACAACTACAACTTGTACAAGAACTACTTTCACACAAGCGTGCGTAAATCGAGACTCTACGCCAAGTCAGCACATCATATTTTATAGTTCATTTTTTGTGCACAAGGGAGTGTACTTTAACGCGGTAAGCATTGGTTAGGATTGGTAGTTTTCATTGAAAGTCTCGGATGGTAGAGTGATTATGTTTTTGTTATTATCGTATATTTGGTAGTCATTATTTTGCCAAGTTAGGCATAGGCCAGTGCGTGTTAAAACTGCATTGGTATATAGGCTAGGCCTAGGCTAGGACTACACTCAATTTAAGCATCTATGCTATGCCGACCTTACTATGCTATAACACTTAACAGGTCGCCGTGTTAGTGCAACGTGGAAATGCAACAAGACAATTACCTTGTTTCAGTGTAATTTTAACCTTGATAGGCTTCAACCATAATAAATTGAAAACATCAACAGTCTAAGTTCTATGGTAGAGGTTTGCTAGACTTCATGTTTCTTCTAGCATATGGCAGGCTCTCACTGTCTCAGTCTCATGCACAACTTACTTAGCTTACCCTAAACAAGGATTTTTAATCACACATATAAACACATACTTTCTTACGGAGGAAAAAGTAAATGTTTTTAAGCTTTGATTCCAATTTTTTTATTGACATAGGCCTATGTCCCACTGACGATGGATATATGTTACTTAATAAGTGACCTAAGTGACCTTAGGACAAATTGCATCAAATGGAATGAAATATATATACAGTATGTTTTGTAAACCTTACAGAAACTCCAGATCTGGCTTTATATCTGGTTTAACCTGGCCATATGAAGCCTTTAAAGGCATTGAAGACTCGCCCCAAACCGTGTGCGGCCATCTGAAAAAGTTAGCTTTCTGTTGCTTGCAAGTGACGTTTTGTTCGTGTCGCTACAAAATGCAGACAGTAATGAAACGTGATACCTTAACTGTTATCTTTAGCTGGACCTGAGATGTCCATCGCTGTATCGTTTGTATATACCGTGCTGTGGGTATTGACCCCAGTTGTATGTACTGACCGTACACTAGTGTCTAATTACCAACAGTAGCAAGCTGTGTGTGTATTTTCTGGGATCGATTGTGGTGTTTAACACTTCTGTTACACCTCATTCGAAACTAGGTCAAATTACCGGCATTAGACGTTTCTTTTTGCGCGAGTCTTCACACCCTTTAAATGGCCATATAAAGTGAGATAATTGGATATATAGTCAATCCAGATATATGCAGATTAAGTTTTATCTGGCCATATAAAGTTAAATTTGAGTTAAAATGTTGAATTGAGAGCCACCCAACGTGTAAGTTGTAATCCATAATCCCTTGCAGGTTTCTGCAAAATTTGTGGTTGCTTAAGCGTCGTAAAAAGTAACTGCTGATTATTATTATTATTATCAGCCATCAGCCGATATTGTTTACAACTACACACATTGAGATTATTAACACTCACAGGTCTATATAGACAACGCTTTTGAATTTCAGTTTGTTGTTCGTATCCATAGCACCCTTTCTCTACTGATAAATAATATAACTTCCAGTTGCTTTGTTCTTGTTTCTGGAGGAGGCATTACATAAAAAGTTCTTCAGCATTTTACAATCATCCTTACCACTCAGATATGCTAGGAAAGTTCAGTTCCACCCATCCCTATAACTGTACAAAGTAGATAAGTATACCTGTGATGTCAATGTGAGGGGAGCAACCGCAACTGTGGATTTATGTATGCAGGATATGGTTGTCTTTTGTTGTAGGTAAATGGAGGCTTTCTATTCGTTCATGTAACTTAGATCTAGTTCATTCACTACTGTACAGCTGAGATGTAAAAAAAATTCAAGAATTCTAGGGTTATCTCCATAGTTGTAATAATGGTCTTACAGGAGTTGTAAATTGAATAAATGTATCCAACATTATGACAAGGCTTGTAGTCTTAACTCTCAAACATTCACATCGTGAGTTGGGAAACATAGCTTTTTAAGTTAACATGTATTGCAAACCATCTTCCTTATTTCCAATAATAGCAGTTTTTTTTTTTTTCTTTCTTACAGAGTTTTTCAATAGATAACTTTCATAACCAAGATTCTTAAAGAGGGCTGAGGGTGACGACAATATGGCTGAAGCAAAGGAACTGGATTTATTACATGAAGCTCATACTAAATTTGAGGCAACTGGAATCAAAACAGGGTACCAAGCAGCCATTGATTTTACAGCTGGCGCAATAGGTAAATCTCATCTTGACAAGCCTTCAACCCTCATTTTCTTTTCTTTTTTTTCTTTTCTCAAATGGTACTATAACTTAAAAAATATCTTTTGGTATTTATCAGCATGACTCATAGAAAGATTTTAAGTGTGGAAAACACTGTAAGTTAGAACCGGAATGATCTCATGTGTGAAGTACTCGAGAAGGTCCAGAGGAGGGCTACTAGAATGATTAGATCCTTAAAGGACGTTCTTTATTATAGGCGGTTACAGCTGCTGAATCTCACCACAATGGAGCTTAGGAGGTTTAATACGTGGTGACTTTATTCAGGTTTTCAAGATTGTGTATGGTTTTGACAATTTATCCTTCACTGACTTTTTCCTGTTTTCTAATAGTAGTTGTACCAGAGGTCATTGTCTTAAAACTCCAGAAGTTTCAAAGTAGGATTAATATTCAGCATAACGTTTTTATTAATAGGGTTGTGAATGAGTGGAATGGGTTTGCCTAAGAAAGTTGTACTTGCAAGTAGTGTGAATAGGTTCAAGAATGCTTTGGACAAGCACTTTAAGCATTGTAATCGGGTCTGATTTTTTTGTGTCTTCTATTTTTTTTTTCTCTCCTATAGGGTCCTTGATAGGGACTGGAGTGTCCTTCCTGATCGGTTCTTTAAACTAAAACTAAACTATCCTTTATTTCTGCATCTGTACAATGTGATTGTTGTTCATTAATGCTGCGTTAAAATTTTCATGGAGTGATGAAATCTGGTTATGACATGTATAGGGAAATGAGGTTACGTTTCTGTTTTCTTTCATTGTCATGGAAACAATCTTGTCCACCAAATGTCTGCAATGAGGAGCAAGGGCCTTCGCAACCATTGCTACTTGATAAAGCGGCCAAATGTTGTCAGTTTAGCCTTGCAGCAAGAATGAAGACCAAAAATCAAAAAGGCCTGCCTGCTAGTTTCTTGAACAGTTTTTTGTGAAGAACCTGCTTCATGTATTTTGGTGTTTATTTCATGGTCATTGGAGGGCTTTTGAGTTCCTCACATTTTAGTTTTGTAGATATTTTAAACTGAACTATCAGGATCTGACTAGTAAGCATGAAGTGTGACTTGGTCAACACGACAAATTTTGACAAACATAACACAGCTGATACTGAAGGTCTGAAATGGAAGGTGTTAATTTAATATGAACCAGGAAGGTTAAAAAAGTCCCATAACAATACAAAGGAAGGAGTAAATTAGCTGCAGGCTAATGTATGTTGGTGTGTACTGTATGTATGTATGTATGTATGTATGTATGTATGTATGTATGTATGTATGTATGTATGTATGTATGTATGTATGTATGTATGTGTGTATGTATGTATGTATGTACAGTATGTATGTATGTACACAAAGTAAGGCTCTTTTGAAGTGCAGGAAGTAATTTAGTGTTGAAAGATTGTGTAGCAGTTTTTAATACTCTAAAGTCTTCATCTATTACAAAGTACTACGGTACCTGTGTACAGAAACTGTAACACATCTTTGCACTTGTATAGTGCTCCCGACCACCTTACATAGTATTCTACAATGCAATACTGGAAAAACTATTATTTCCCTGTTGGTTAAAACAAAGATCTATGCATATATTGGAAACTGGTTTGACTGCATGCAAGCAACATGTATCAGATGGTTTATTTTGAGATGATCAATTTATAGATCGGCACTGCAAATGTTCCCCAGTACATTGATAGCCTGTATGAGAAAGACTCCTTAGGTCAAATGTCTTACCTGAAGGATGTTTCTGCTTGTGAGTCCATGAACTAGAGGATGATTGCATCAGAAAGGAAGGAACAAAGACAGGAAATCCCCTGCCCCAATCCCCCCCCCCACCACCACCACCCACCCTTCTGGGTGCTCTTTTGTCTTAATGCAAGCAAAAGCATAGAACAGGTGTGTTATCATCTTGTTTGCCATCAGAGTTTGGGGAAGCCCTCCTAGAGTGCTTCATATTTCAAGAAATAATCCATATAACCCATGGATTATATCGACCAGAATCGTTTAGAACACCAGCTATCTAGTACAGTATCTACATATTACAGGCAACTTAACTGGTTAATGAGAAGTATTCTGTACATGTCCAAACACTAGTCTAAACTGACCCCTTTATATGACCTTTGACCAACTATTTTTTAAGCGTAACAAAATAAGCCACTACCGAACGATTGATTATTTCTTTCTGCATTGCTGCATTTCTTTGTTTCTATTAATAGGGGGAACTGCATGCACCATCACAG
>KN882487.1:112258-128653 GCA_000934455.1 Apostichopus parvimensis | reverse complement strand
CATACATACATACATACAGCCAATTAAGCCTTCAATTCACTAATTAATAAATGATTGCATAATTTATGTAACATTGATCTACTATAACCAGGAGTGGTTTCACAGAAACTACCTAATCAGACTAAGTAAGAAAAGAAAATCGCATCTTTTCATTTTTATTTTATTTTATTGATTGATGGAATTGACTCACCGGTCTCCTTCAAAGAATGATGAATGTAGCCAGAAGAAGAAAGCACATTTGTCGTAACTCTTTGGCACTTTCTGAAAACAAGGAAAATGGAAGGGAACCATCTCAGAAAAAAATTATACAGATGATACTCACTCTATCATAATTAACATAAAACTTGATATAAATACCTGTTCATGTAGAAGAATGTGCTGAGCACTGTACATGGAAGCAACTCGTATTTGTCATTTTATGAAAGTTCCTCAAGTGTCGATAAGAAGTACAGGTTTGTTTGTTGCACACAACTGCAGTGAGTACATGGCTGGGACTAGGTACAACTTGAAACACTGATACATACTGACAAACATAAATACACACTGACATACCTACACCTTTTCACTGCTTGACATTTTTGCTACACTCATGTGAAGCAAAAATGAAGAGTGGTCTATTTAGGTGTCTTAAAGGCATTGAAGACTCGCCCCAAACCGGGTGCGGCCATATGAAAAAGTTAACTTTCTGTTGCAAGTAACGTTTTGTTCGTGTCGCTACAAAATGCAGACAGTGAAACATGATACCTTGTTATCTTTAGCTGGACCTGAGATGTCCATCGCTGTATCGTTTGTATACTGTGCTGTGGGTATTGACCGCAGCTGTATGTACTGACTGTACACTAGTGTCTAATTACCGACGGTAGCAAGCGGTGTGTGCATTTTCTGGGATTGATGGTGATGTCTAACACTTCTGTTACACCTCATTTGAAACTAGGTCAGATTACTGGCATTAGCTGTTTCTTTTTGAGAGAGTCTTCACTCCCTTTAAGGTAGCCAGACGTTTGCAAACAGTCATTGTGGTTCCATTCAATTAATTATGAAATTTTTGATATGCTAAAATGGGGCTATAATTCAATAATGAAAGTTACAAGAGACTGAGCAGATTACTCTGGAAGTTTCAGAAATATCATTTCCACGATATTCTTCAGCCTTTGATAAAAAAAATTTAAAAAATCATATTCCGGATGTTAACGGGACAAAACTTGAGAAAGGCTGTCTTTCTATGCAATTTGGTACTCTTTTTGCCCCCAGTTTAAAATCCCTTTTAATTGCTCTTTTAAGAAATTTGGAAATGAAATCAACTCATCTCCACTTTGAAAGCATTTGTATTTACTGTTCAGCAGTGTTTGATGCCTTACGATATAAATGGGTTAAGCAGTTTGTGAGTGCCTTTCTTACCTTTGAGTTTGATTCAAACTTGATTTTGATATTTCCTGATAGTTCTGGACAGTTCAATACCGTACATGATAAGATATCCGTTCCATGGTCGTAGATGGCCTGGGGACCAAAAAAGTAACAATATTCAAATATTTTGATATCTTCAGGACCTTTGTGAGTACAAGACTGGCGGCTTCAAAATGGAACCATTCTAGCATGAGGCTTAACTAAACTTGATGGAATAAATGTCAATATCTCCACAGGGAATCTTCAACCATTCTCCCATAATTGGATTATTATTAGCTGCTTGCATGGCAAACAGGAGGGCGCCACCTATCCCGTTCCTCCTCATGATTTTGGAAACGCTTTGGAAACAAAAGTTACCATTTTGGCCAGAATTTGCAAAAAATCATTAAGGCTATAGCCTTGCAAAATAACCAAATTTGGCAAAATAGTTAAACTTTTAAATTTCATTTCAGATGCTCATTTTGAGATAATTATTGGCTGACAGGCAAACAGGAGGGCGCCACCTATCCCACACATGGTTTGGAAACAATTAAAAAGTTACAATTTTGGCCAAAATTTGAAAAACTCATAAGGCTATAACCTTGCAAAATAACCAAATTTGGCAAAATAATAAAAATTTCAAATTTCATTTCAGATGCTCATTTTGAGATTATTATTGGCTGAAAGGCAAACAGGAGGGCACCACCTATCCCACACATGGGTTTGGAAAACATTAAAAATTTACAATTTTGGCCAAAATTTGAAAAAATCATAAGGCTATAGTCTTGTAAAATAACCAAATTTGGCCCAAAAATTAAACTTTCAAATTTCATTTCAGATGCTCAATTTGAGATTATGATTGGCTGACAGGCAAACAGGAGGGCGCCACCGATCCTATGCATGATTTTGATAACAATTCAAAAGGTCACAATTTTGGCCAAAATTTGAAAAAGGCCTTGCAAAATAACCAAATTTGGACAAAAAATTAAATTTTTCAAATTTCAGTTGAGATGCTGATCTTGATAATGTGTTTGTTCATTGCTTGCCGGACAGACAGACACAGCAGTTAATCGAGATAGGTCTCTATTGCAAAATAACCAAATTTGGCCAAAAAATGAACATTTTCAAATTTCAGTTGAGATGCACATCTTGATATTATTTTCATTGCTGGCAGGCAGGCAGACAGACACAGAGCAGTTAATCGAGAAAGGGGTCTGTTAGGACTGATAATACTGTTAGGACTGATAATCTGTATATGCTGAAGATCCCCAATCGGATTATCTACTCCAAACTGAATGAATCATTTACTGAAGGATCAATTACCGTCGTCCTTACCTTACAGTTAACATTGCCATCAAATTTACCCTGATGCACCTTCTGTTTATCGCAGAACACTTTGAAACTGAGGTCTCTGCCATCCCCTTTACCGATGCCTACAAATCAGGAAAAAACACTACAGGTTAAAGGTCATATTTAAAGTAAAAACACAAGGATAATGTTAGCTCCTTAAAAGTTACCACGTTTAAAATTGATTTCCCTCAAGATGTGTGAGCAAGGAAAGGGAAAACAAAAACATTTTGAGAAAAGTAAAAAGACAGATGAATACATCAGATTTGAAACATCACATGAGAACAACAATGGGAACTATTATACGAATCAATGCACCAAAATATGTACAACACCCCATGAGAACACCAACAGAATTATTACACCTTTCAATGCACCAACACATGTACAACATCCCATGAGAACACCAATTGAACTATTACACCTTTCAATACACCAGCACATGTCCAACACCCCATGAGCACACCAACTGAACTATTACACCTTTCAATGCACCAACATGTACAACACCCCATGAGGTCACCAACTGAACTATTACACCTTTCAAATACACCAACATATGTACAACACCCCATGAGAACACCACCTGAACTATTACACCTTTAAATGCACCAACACATGTACTACACCCCATGAGGTTACCAACCGAATTATTACACCTTTCAATGCACCAACACATGTACAAAACCCCATGAGAACACCAACTGAACTATTACACCTTTCAATACACCAACACATGTGCAACACCCCATGAGATCACCAATGGGAACTAACACATGTCCAACACCCCGTGAGAACTCCAACTGAGCTATTACACCTTCAATGCACCAACACATGTACAACACCTCATGAAAACACCAATGGGAACTATAACACCTTTCAATGCACCAACACATGAACAACACCCAATGAGGTCGCCAACTGAACTATTACACCTTTCAATGCACCAACACATGAACAACACCCTATGAGGTCACCAACAGAACAATTACACCTTTCAATGCACCAACACATGTACAACACCCCATGAGAACACCAATGGGAACTATTACACCTTTCACTGCACCAACACATGTCCAACACCCCATGAGAACACCAACTGAACTATTACACCTATCAATGCACCAACACATGTACAACACCCCATGATAACACCAACTCATGTGTACTGCTAAACCTACCAGAACATTATCATGTGTGCACCAAACCATTACGAAACCAGTTTTGAGCTTTGACTTACGAAACCGTATCGCTCCAGAATTTACTAGAAAGACAAATAACGGTCTCTCATTTTTAAACTTCTATAACCATGGTGCTGCCATGGACAAAGGCTTGTCTCTCGATGAGAGAGCTTGATGTCTTCATTAAATATCTGGGAACAATTTGGAGGGTCGCAGAGCACCGACAGAAAGAAAAACCTACTTGAAAACTTTTAGCAAGTAACGTTGGTAGTTAGCATACTGATGACTTTTCTTAACTACTTCTTTAATTAAAACTTTGAGAAAGAACTACTACGTTACCTGACAACTTCTCCAGTTTTATACTTCGAAGTTTCAGTTTTCTCGGAGGTGGAATTTTCCCATCATATTCGTGCTTCAGCTTCTCGTAGTAATTGACGTACCGTCCCTTTAAAGATGAAATGCAAGAGATTGAAAACTTTGACAGAGTGAAATAGCAGCTTCATAAGAGACAATTAATATTGAGTCCAAAAATCCTTTCCTTTTTCGGCTGCACCATTAATTCCCTGATTCTAAGGATTCTCACTCAGTCAATATCTAACAGGAGTTTTTTCTTTCCCTTTCAACGAATTGCGTGAGTTTATAAACCCATACTCTGTCTTTAAAAAGAGCTAAATGGAACCGAGGTGAGATTCCCCCATAACACTGTTTGCGGGCTACTGTCCCTTTTGACATGGCAACCAAACAAGGTTATTGTGATCGGGTTTGATAGTTTGGTAAGAGAGCAGAGGACTTGTAACCTTGACAACCACTGGGCCAAATCCACCTCTAACCAAAAGTTTGTTCATCTTTTCAAATGGGTTCCTTGTAAATTCCCAGGCAGCAATCCATTTTTGTTTGAAATACTATCTTGTGTTTTATCAACTTCCTAAGAAGCTTTCCTGAGTAGCTCCCTTCTCTCTTCTAAAGCTTCCAAATTATTGTACTGCTCGTCTTCCATCTCATTTGTTACTTTAAATTGCTCGATTGTCTGTTTTTCCCAATCAAAAAGGAAAAAAGTTCCAATTAACCTGCAGGAGTCGTGCCTTGCACTGCTTGTACAGGACTTTCACCCTGACCACACGCAACTTCCTTTTAGATAATAAACTTTTCATCATTTCCTGGCTTACTTTCTCCAATTATTTTTTGGTTCTTTTTTTTGAACATTTCCAGTGTGGTATTGTATATAAGCACCTTGGTGTTACTGAAGTTTATGGACAGGTGAGCTCATTACATGCTCCACCTTGTATTGTACATATTGTGTGATGGAAAAGTGAGAACGAATGAATATGAAATATGTAAGCAGTTTCAAACTAACTACATAATTGTTTGTTGATAAAATGTATTGAGCCTTGTTATGGTAATTAGCTTTCTATCTATGTTTTCCACTTTTGCTTTCTGTTACAAAAAACAAGCAAATGAAATCAAAATTTAAATGCCACTTCACTACAACAATTTTTGTATTTGTTTCATTTGTGGCCATAATTCATGCACCGGTAATAACAACTTTTGCTTTTCGATTTGATTAAAAGAAAAACTGAAATAGGAAAGCAAAACTTGATATTGTACATGTCATAAAAGACTAAAATGGGGAGAAGGAACTGGCCTGTCAGTAATGCACAGCGTAGGCGATTATCATAAACAAGCTCAATAATAATAATAGCCTAATATAAACAGCTCACTATGAAGCAATGGAATTCCGACAAAGTAGCAACCACTTCCGACCCAAATAATAGAAACCGCTCTGTCTCCAAATCCCATTTACTTAGAAATTCCTCCCCTTTAGTAATCCCTACCTAATTGGCTCTTCAGTTCCGACCTCTTGTTTATTTATGGCTTCTATACAATGTAATTGCAAAATACTTCACTTCTCAGCATCACCCTGACTGAATAATAGACAACTTTCCCTAGAAAAAAATAAAATAAAAATTTTTTTTTAAAAAGTGTCTATTCTACCAAACCATCTATTATCCCCCGTAGGACCTCTTGCGAGGTCGAACAGGGGGTAAACTCCTTTTTGTTGTTGATGTAATTCTCACATACCTGGCTGGGAGTCTGTACACCTTGAAACTTGCTACCTTCCTCATAGTCTGTTCGCCTGTCTCCAAAATGTTTTAAACATTCCTAGCAGAAGAAACCAAACAAATAAACAGATGGCAAAATTACATTTTCTTTTTCCATTGCTTATTTATGACAACGATATGTGCCCATTCTGTCTATGGTAGTGTCTGCTAGAATATTACTGAGGTAGCTTTTGTACTACTTCAAAGTATTATTAATGTGAGGTAGCTGTGATATGTGAGAGAACGCCGGCACTAATAAAACTTCTGTCACTGCAAGTGGCTTTTCAATACCATATTTACCCTCTACGGAATTACCCTGTAAAATTCATAGCGTATTTGTATATGAAGAAGCTAGACAAGCTAGTTTTAGGGTCATGGGTATTATTTCCCAATATGTTAGCAAGTCCTACTGTGGTCACTGATTCTCACATCTCATTTTCACGGCCACACTTTAAGCATTTATCTATCATCGAGAAAAGGATCTGTCCAGAATGGACACTCCTCCAAAATCCCCAAAAATTCAACATAAATCCAATAATTACAGCCACAAGTTTTGGAAACTGCAACCATTTGTAAAAGGTTAACCGGGTTTGCCGGTTCATCTATTCTGACCAGGTTGGAATCTCAGTGCCACTACCCTGATTGCCAGACACAAAGCAACATTTAAGTATTTATTCTTGATTTAGACCCGACTAGTAATTACTAGATGGCATCCTTGGTGTCTTACCTCTGCTGTACGATATAGTCCGTTCTCTAAAAGCCAGCAGGAAATCATTAAGCCTGTCCTCCCTGGACAAAAAGAAGAAAAAAATTAACCCCCCAAAAATGTTAAATTTGAACCTTTTATGGTTAAAACATTCCCTTAACATTAGGAATAATATCCATATTGTACCTTCCATATCGTTTTCAAGAACCTGTGGCAGGTTCCAAAGATGTGAATCACCCTGGAGAACCCAAGAGGTTTTTACATGAAAAGTGTGATATTAACACACATTGAGATAGATTTGACCAATTTTCACTCTTTGCCACCCATTACCACAGGTTTTGCTGGAAAAATATGTAGAAACCCCAGAAAACGCAGCTTGACAAAGGGATCTGTTGCAACCTATGGTGAGAAATCCGATGTGTGAAAATGAGTGTAACTAACAAGTTTTTCTGCGACACAAATATTTTGAAGATGTTTTATGTATTATAGATTCTTGGCTTTGGCAACCTCGTATTGTCTCCGGTTTGCCACATATTGAAAAAAAAAAATTCACACTTGTCAAACCTGCACGTTTCCACTCGGTTTAGACACACATGCACAAACATTTGACTTTACCTAAGGAATTGGTTCTAAAAAAGACAGGTTTGTCATGTGTGTTTACTTATGTTTTCGCATTTATATTTTACCTGTGAACACAGTTGATGTGACCGCCAGTTAAGCTGCACATTTTCCAAGTTTCTTTATAGACGACTGTTTCTTTTTCCAGCCAATACGATTCACTTGTGTGCCAGAGTAAATAAATCTTACATGAGAGTTGAACATGAGGGACACTAATTTGGCATTGAATGCTTAATAGCATCAAAAGTGAAAATTTTCATATCAATGACACTTTAAAACAACTTCTTACTCCTTTCCAACTGAAGCCTGTATAATTGGCGGAAATTATGTTTCTCCCTAAAAAAAAAAAAAAAAAATTCTCTAATTGGAGCATTAGGGGTTAACGATTACATATATATTTTTTTAACATACATCTGCTTTCACATCTTCAAAGTTGTGGAGTGAATTCCTAGCTAAGCATTAATTTCATTTGTACTGTTAATTTGTCAATCTTTTATCATTTTTTAATAATACATTTCTTACTTACCTTTTCCACCCTTACAATGGACAAAGAGAACTGTGTCAGGGTCATTCTGTGTCCATTGACTGCACTGAGCAGTAAATGTCTGTAACTCGCTGAAAATAAAAACCAAACATAAAGTATGAAAACAAAAAGAAGAACTATAAAGACTAGGTACACTTGCAAAATCATCACAACTTTATAAAATTGATGATGTTTCTCAGAAATTTGTTTGCCAAATGTGAGTGACAGCCACATTATATGTGAGTATCCAAAGTCTGTTATCTCCTATAGTTTCAAGTTTATTTTCCACTTTCCATATATATAAACATTACAGTAACAGAGTCAATGAGTAATTTACTCAAATTATGATGCAATAACAATAAACAAAGTACAAAATATGCTATAATGGAAGTGGAGGAACCAGAAGTAAGTAGAAACTTTTCGAGTCTGGACCCTTAACAAACAAAAAGAAAATTTCAAAAATCACATAAGTACAGAGAGAGTAAAAAGATAAGGAAAAACAGAGAAAAAATATAATGAGGAAGCGAAGAAAGGGAAAAGCAAATCCATACAAAGAGACAATATAACAACTCAGCGTGGGTGGTTTGTACTATTATTTAAAAGGTAATGCTTGAGTTTTCTTTTAAATGAGTTAAGAGTATTTGAGTTTTTGATATCTTGATCAAGTGAGTTCCAGAAATGTATACCAGTACTTCGTACTTGGGTTTGACTGCGGATAGTTCTAGAATATGGTTGACTTAAAGAGTGCTTATAACGAGTGTTAAAGGTATGATATTCTGAGTTACTACAATAGAAATTATTGAAAGCTACACGTTTCTATGAGTCTGTTGATGCTGCAATGTTACATGTATTATGATAAATAAACTACAAATAGGGTGAATGTTACTTACTGTAGTAAGGGCACATTGTGGTCATCGATAGGAAATCTGGCCACTCTGTTGTTGAAGAACGACTCATCGTAATGTTTCTCACCTGAAAAATGAGCAAAAATGATGAAAATCAATCAAAATATTAGCAACTTTTATCTGTAAAATGTTGCTCTTGCTCTCTTGTCTAGATAGACAGTTGATGAATTTTTGAGTCTTTCATAACTTCTTCTTCAGGATATCAAATATTTTAAGGTGATGTTGTGGGGTTAACTATTAATAGTCCAGCCAATGAAATTCAACTTTTTACAGTGAGAAGGAAAGTAACTTTATTTATACTAACTGCATAAGTTGCAGACCCTGTAATGTCCAGCATGTTTACTGTTCAGGAAACGGGACACGTCTGCGATGGAATTCCGATAAAACGACTGGCTGCCGGATGATGGGAAAGAGGACGCTATGACTCTATCTGGGGAGACGACAACAAGTGTAATCATATGAATACATAATATTAAGTGGACAGTAGTCAAGTGTGAGACATTGTGCATTCCTTACTGCTGGTTGATGGGACAGAGGACGAAAACTAAAAAGACAACGAGAAGTGTAAACACCTGCCCATGTGGTTTAAAACATACAGTGAATCATGCGGGGGACATAACAGACTTCACTGGCTTGTCACATTCTTACCATTAGTCGATGTTACAGGGGACGCTATGACTTTATTTGGGGGGGTTGACAGAGAGCGTAAACACATGACGGCACGGTTGAAAACGTACAGTAAATCAAGCATAGGATGTACAAAGACTCCACTACTGGTTGATGGGACAGAGGACAGAATGACTGTATATATGGCAAAGACAACATGGAGTGGACATAGTGTAGAGTGGAAGGTTGTCCAATATGGGACATTGTAAGACATCTCTGGTTACATTTGTTTTACTGGATGATGTGACAGAGGACACTATGACATTTATCTGACAAGGCAACAGGAAGTTTACACACATCATCACATAGTGTGGAGTGGATATCAATCATATACAGGGCATAATTCGACTTCAGTATACAGGATATTATAACTGCCTGTACTTGTTACAATATCATGTAAACAAACCAGTGATTATTAGCACAGGGGCCCTCTAAAATCATCATACTGATTATAAATGATATATTTCTCATCAAAAGGTTGCTCATCAGTTTGTTTAATAGTTGGTACCAAGAATCTTTGAGCAGAAATTCATTACGATGGATAAAATACAACTCGATTTCAATGGAATTCGATTCTGTCAATGAAATTAATTCTGTTTACTAAATCATAACAAATATTAAACATTATTACGCAAAAGAATAACATCTTCTAGCCAAAAACAAACCAGCAGAGGCTTATTAAATATAGACTGCATGGATGTTCCTCGTTATTTGATGAAGTCATTAACGATGGAAACTGTCGAGTCAATTAATTACCTGTAATGTAGGTCAAATCGAGATCAAACCCATCACTTCTGTAACGTCTCTTGTTTTCAGATACCTGTTGAGATGAAGGGACATGGAAATATGTGATACTATCATCAGATTAACTTTATAACTTTTACGTTACTTTCACATTTTGCTCTCTTCTCTTTCCTTCCCTTCATCAAAAATCTGTCTTTATTGATAGCAATTCTTCAAACGACATTTTGCTCAAAGGGCTTTAATATTCCAGATTTACTCAGATTTTGAACTGAAATGATCAGAACAGGTTCTGCCTGCGAGATCTAAACTCGCAGAATCTGGAGAGAGGGATATTTAATTTTTTTATTCCTTTTACACACTCTTGTGAAGGGACATGCAGTCTTGTATAGCACAATAGTCCTAGTATATTGTTAGTGATTGTAAAAATAAACACAAGCGTACTTATTATTGCTGGATAAGCCTAATATAACAGGAAGGACGTAGACATGTGTGTATGAAAATAACAAGTATAACTATATCAATAAACATTATCCTTTTACGCTGATTAAGGTTTAGAAATGTTCTCAGTGTGTTACAAAGTTTAAATCTTTTGTGGTCAAGGAATCAGTGACCATAGGACAGGGGTCCTCACCAACTCCTAACATCTGACGACAGAATTGTTTGGTTGTTAGTATCAACCTGAACAATTGTATCTAAAAGACTTTCAAGGGACTGCAAATAGAAAGATGCTATCAATGGCAAGAAAATTAAAAAGTCCAGCTATCACTTATTACCATCCTTCTAGATGCTTTAGTTAAATGTCTTCTTTCACTGATGAGTCGAGCCAGCATAACCACCCGTATAAACCGGCAGGCTAGAATCAATCTATGGAGGGAACAGATCAAACATTAACAGTTGCCACTAATCGAATCAACCAGTGTATTCCTACAAAAACAGTTCACAATTTGTAAATTGATAAAAAAAGAAAAACTATTTACCAGAAGAGTACATCCACATTTCATAATCATACCAACCACTGCAGACAACCATCTTTTCAAGAATTATTCCTTATTTTTATTTTTATATATATTTTTGGGGGGAACTAAATTTAACCTTGCTTAGAAATGAGTCAGGTAAAGACATGTGAAAGCAAACATTCTTTAAAGTTGACCACCTTTGAGCATAAAAAAAGACTTCCTTAAGTTAAGGCTGTGGTAGAAACTTTACATATAGCTGATATATTAGATTACTTAGATTGCAATTGAGAAAGGTTAAAAGATCTGCAACATGTACTTAACACATTAGAAGTATCAGAGGTTTATTTGTAACTATCTGTCTTTTAGCCAGGCACTGATGGTGAAGACATGTTCTGTGGTGTACTTAAAAATACTAAGAATATTAACAGACTTGTAAATACGAGTACAACAGCATGAGTACCAATACTCTACTGTACTGTCTATGCGTACTAGTACAAATTACAAGCCTCTAAAACAAAAGTACAAGTAATTAATCTCTGCACTAGTATCCACAGGTTCCCCAAAATGCCCAACTATGAGTATTTAGATAAATCTGTACAGGCAACTACGCTAGAATACGAGTACACACTGTCAACAAAATTGTGAATATTAACGATGCAGCTCTCCCTCGTCACGGCGAATGTTTCGAAGACCGAGCGCATATTAAACGAAACCCATCTTATCTTTCACTTTCATAAATATCAGGGATGAGCCTGGGGTAAACCCAAAAATCACGGAACTTTGCAAAAATTTCGGTATAGGCTCCAGTTTGCATATGCTACAGTGTGTTAGGATAATAGTTTTTGTCCCCGAGGTAGAAAAGAAATCACGGATATACCCGAATTCGCAGAAAAAGCTCATGCCTGAAATATCGATTACACTCACTTGCCATAGTCGGAGTTAGCGCCTGTAAAGTCTGCAATGATGTAAGTGAACGTTACGACTCCCGTGATTATAACGATGCACAGGTCCATTATATCCGGAAAAGGAGTGCGGAAGAACATACGTCTGAAAATAATCATAATAATCATAATAATAATGATATCCGGAAAAGGAGTGCGGAAGAACATACCACATACGTCTGAAAATAATCATTATAATAATAATAATAACATACGTCTGAAAAGCAGAATGAGACAGAGTTATGGAAAAAGACGTGATTGGAGTTGGTTGTACAAATAGTAATTTTTTATAACTTATAAGAATTTAAAAGCAAATATGCAGTATTTTTTCATTCCTGCCTTGGGCTGTATCCCGTCACCAACCCAACCATATCCCCCCCCCAGGATTTTTTCCAATCAAAAAATTTAACATATTTAACAATTTTTTTTCGTCTCTTTCAAATGATTGTATACAGTTTATACCTAAAGGAATTTTTTCTGGGGATATTACAATGAGAACTTCATTGCCATGTAATAATTTTTTCAAAGAACTGAAACCTGTATGTACTAATGTTGTCCTTCTTTGTCCATTTCTGGGAATTGCAAACATGAATCGATTCCAAAATTGCCTACTACCAATTATTGTGGGTTGACGACATAGTCGTCTCAAACTGTGACAGTCTTCCAATTGTCTATTTAAAGGTATGCTGTATTGGCCCCAAATATGCCAGATATTCAAATATGGTCACATTTGGTCAAAATTCTTTAACTGTTTTTAACTTTTTATTACCACCTTGGAAGAAATATACCTCATTGGGACACTCAATCATCTTGTGCGTTCATTTAGAATGTCTGGGAACAATTTGGATAACAAAGACCCCCAAGAACGTACTTTTTGAAAATTTTAGCAATTATAGCGTGCTATAATTTGGGTTCTATACATACTACCTTTAATCGATTGTGCGACCTGCTAGTATTTAAAACTGCGATAGTGAGCTTCATTAACTTGCACTTATTATGAAGGCAAAGGTTACTATGCTTACTCGAAAGAAACTAAACAATGTACTCGTTTATATCTGATACAGCACCGCTGTGAGGTTGCTAATTACTAAACAATGAGACCAATTGTTCCTTGCATTCCTACAGGCTTGTGTTGATCTCCTCCAATGAACACTCACCTTTGATACTAAATCCCAAATGGCTTTATACACCTATAGTGTGTGACAAATATTAACTGTGACAGTACTTTGAAAGTACTTTGAACCTGCTGTTAGTATCTACACACATACACCTAGGGTAATTTGTGTAAGTCACAATAGATAAGAATAACACCGAATTCTCGGCTCTACACAAAACAGTTGCAGTTCAGTGCCCTTTCTTTAATCACATTAATTCCTTGCTGTACCTAACATAACCAATGTAACAGCTTTAAAAGGGGAAAAATATTTGCTTTATTGCAAATGAGCATACCATATATGAAAAGTGACCATTATTCAAATCATTTGACAGAAACTTCAAAATCTACTGATATTGAAACAACCACTGAAATTAATCTTACTACAATATCCCAACCCCCCCCCCACCCCCAGAGCTAAATAATCAAGTACTAGCCTGAAGAGACACAAACCGTACCATCATTAATGGTCAAGAACAACTTGACCAAACAGCTAAGGAAACATTGTTATTCCACTTTATGAGTCATTATCAAAAACGTAATATTTTCTTTTCACGCAACATCGTATAAGACATCGTTGAGTCACGTACGCCTTGATAAATAAATAAAATTTTCTTGATCTATTACAATGTTTATTTCTGTAATTGAGATGGGTTTTGCCGATGCCGAATCTAAAATATAGAACTTCTTAATAACATAATTACCTAAATGATAACATTAGTTTCAGTGTTATTACACACTGTTAACATTCTACCTTCAAAATACATACCAAAAGCAAACCGAAAAAAAGAAGAGAAAGTGAAAGTAAATGGTTTCATAACCGAGAGGCTTTATCACATCACAGATTTGATTTTTAAACTAGGATCCATCTTCCAAATCGAACAAGATTTCTCCTAGCATTTTTTTGAGATTTGTTCTTTAAAGTTCTCTCATATAAGACAAATATGTTGGGTCTGTGTCCCTCTACTATAATATGAAAGTTTGTATGAACTTTACCCGTTAGCAAATATTCGGAGGCTTATCTCCACTAAGAAGTAGCACCAGATGGTCAGAGAAATAACATCATAAATTTCAATGGCTTTCTTGTTCTTTGGGTCAGCTGCAATATCGGCAATGACGATAGATATATCCACAATGACTATGATAACACCCAGAATCCTGCAAAAAAAAATACACATACATATATGATATATATATATAAAATATTTATATTTATATATATCATAAAATAATACCAATTATCAAGCATCAAAACTTGTGTGATAACGACCCTCTCGGTTGTGGTATGGTCTGATAAACTAAAATTGTTTTTTACCCCCCATCTTTTGTGATTTGTGAAACTGCCGCACTGGTAAGAATGTGGGCATAAAATTAAAAAAAAATATCATATGAGGCAAACTGACTTTGTAATAATAATCAGCCTAGAAGGCAGATATTTAACGATGCTAAGACACATATATATATGTATGAGGGAGAAGCTGCATGGCCTATTACTTACAGTAAACGTTGAGTGGCTACACAATTAACAGGTTTTAGCTCATCGTGGAAATTTTTTACAATTTGAAAGACCACTTCAGATGGGGAAGCTGTGGATATCTCCTGGCCGGCCAGGGGTCGAACTCACGACCTCCCAGATTCTCGGTTTCATTGTCTCTAATGCCATCAACCACTCCACCATCATACCACTGGTTCACATGATGTTTTAGAACAATCCTAACATTTATCTATCCGAAGTATAAGTACATTCTTAAGTGTTGTTTGGTGTTTGCTACCAGAGTGTCAAGACTTCATGAAGACCAGATGCAGCACACAGGAAAACGTTCTTTGAATATGCACATGTGTGTGCCTGTTCTTCTCAGTGTTGTTATTTGTACACATCAAGTCAATAACTTTCAAAATGTGATGTGGCTAAAAACATGTTGGGTAACTTTAAACATAGAGATCATAACACAGTGACTTATTCAACGGCTCGGCTCCAATCAGGAAAATCACTGGTAAATTTACTCCAACGTGAAATTAAGTGACACATTGTTTTACAGACTTCCCTTTTCTATTTCCTTTAAAACTAATTAGTTCTGGTTTTCCAAGGCCTTTTCACAGAACTAAATAATATGGCAGACTTTATAATAATAACTTAGCTATTATATTGACTTTAGAACACCCTTGAAAGCAAATTTAAAACTATTGGAATGGCCGCCTTCAATTGGAAACCATTTATCAATTTTATGTTAAAGCACATAATTTGTTTAGCAGGTTCTTCTACAGCATCTGTCCCTTGTAATTATTTCCATTTCATTTCATTTATTTCGTCTATACATAAGAACAATAGAACAAAGTGGTATAGTATAAACAGGACACTAGAAAAACAATAGTAGTTTATCGAGCTAGCGACCAAAAAATAACAAATAACAATGAAAGCAGGTAACAATTAAGAGTAGAGAAAAATAAACATGAGATAATCAATACTCAGTCAGCGTAGTTTTCAATTAGGTGGGCTTTTAGTTTGCGCTTAAACGTTACATCAGATTTAACAGTTTTTATATCATTCAGAAGCACTTTCCAGGTTTTATAGCAGTAGTTATTCAAGAGTAATTTACCGTGTTTCGAGTGATGTCTGCTAACTGAAAAATGGGTATTATTTCCTCGTAATTAAAGGCATTGAAGACTCGCCCCAAACCGCGTGCGGCCAACTGAAAAAGTTAACTTTCTGTTGCTTGCAAATGACGTTTTGTTCGTGTAGCTACAAAATGCAGACAGTAATGAAACGTGATACCTTGTTATCTATAGCGGGACCTGAGATGTCCATCGCTGTATCGTTTGTATACTGTGTGTGGGTATTGACCGCAGCTGTATGTACTGACTGTGCACTAGTGTCTAATTACCGACAGTAGCAAGCTGTGTGTGTATTGTATGGGGTCGATGGTGGTGTTTAACACTTCTGTTACACCTCATTCGAAACTAGGTCAAATTACCGGCATTAGACGTTTCTTTTTGTGTGAGTCTTCACACCCTTTAAGCAACAGTCTAAGAACAGTTTGATCACACATGTACAAAATCTCATAGCACACTGCATGCTGTAAAACTTACCTAACGTAGAGGTGCTCCACAAATTTCTTGACTTTTAAGCGTCGTTTCCTGTGAACGAGAATTTCAATAAATCAGTAAAAAGCAGT
>KN882487.1:91637-112208 GCA_000934455.1 Apostichopus parvimensis | reverse complement strand
AAAACTTACCTAACGTAGAGGTGCTCCACAAATTTCTTGACTTTTAAGCGTCGTTTCCTGTGAACGAGAATTTCAATAAATCAGTAAAAAGCAGTGTTTCAGTGTTGTTGTTGTAAAATGTTATTGTTGCGGATACTATATTTCATGATGGAGCCTGTAGCATAAACATTGACTATTAATTGGGTGCTCATCACTTCATGAACATAACTATAATCTAGCAGTCAGGGGTCACCTTCGACTCTTGTCAATCAGGTGAATTATCTGGTTAAAGCATCTGCTTAATTGTTTATCCAATTTAACATTCTGAGCAAACAAACAAAATTTCCAAGTCTAACATTATTGTCTGAACAGAAAATTTAAAATCTATAGAAATTTTCACTCCATATGAAATGAAAGTGAACTCTTAGATATATTAGCACGATAGTGGGATTTTTATGTTTAGAATGATTGTCTTTATTCTCAGTACATTAATAAAGACTTTTTATTGAATATGCTGCCTGCCATTTTCAGAATATTTGAACCCGATGAGAAATAACAAGCAAAATTCTAAAATTGCTCATTTTAGAAACCTACGTATGTTTACTCAATTGCATATCTTTCCCATCTGGAATATACTGGATTTGACCGTTGGCTGGTATTCCAACATCAAACGGATCAACGCTATCCATCTCACTGGTGTGATTTATGGCATTTCCATTTATCTCCTTGCCTAGTTCCGGGTCTGGTTCGGAGAAAGTCCGAATATCTTCATGCTGCGGTGCGCTGATGTCCCCCATTGTCCAGTCTGCATCCTCACTCGCATCTGTCGTATTGTTATCCTCGGATAGATTATCAAACTGTGCATAAGGTGTTGTCATTGCTTCACAAAAAAGGTCTGTTGAAGAAAGCAAAATGGTTTTCATTCAGTTCATGACGGGTTACAGAACACACATCACGTGGAAATCATTATCGCAGTTCCTAACAGAGCCACTATTGAACATTTTAAATATTCCATCTGAGTCTCTTTTGGTCCAGACAAATACAAATCTGTATCATGTGACATATATTTGACAAAGTAAGATGCTTATGTCGACCTAAAGCAGGTTTATGTTACTCTCATGATATAGACTAAGCTTGTTATCTACAAATTTTTAATCCAATATGGTGTGGTGTGTACAATATTTGGGATATTTCAGGTTTTTCCCATAGTGGCACAAATTAACACCCACATATAGTGTGCTTGTCTTTCTATCAATATTTTTACATACTAATCATGCCATTAACTTCAAAGACTGCACATGAGCCAGAATGTGTAACAAAGTTGTGCCATAGCCTTTGGGAAGATACTTTAACAGAAACTGTCCATCTAGCCTAATGTTTCAACAGAGTTTTGAAACGTGTGTAAAATATTGATTACATATAAGTTGCCTAAAGTTAGATAGCCTACATCATATTTTGAAGAATTTGCTTGGCATTGTGTACAATAGCTAACTGGTTCAAAGTCTTATTCTTATTATCTTAATTTAACTGAAAGTCCACCATAACTTATTGTAAACTTGACCATGTAACCTAGGCCTAACCAATTTAGACGAAGGAGAAGCCTTTGAACATTGCTTCCATTGTAGCATCGAAGAAAACAAATTAATTAACAGTAACCAAGATTACGACTTCAATTTGTCAACCCATGGATTGAACTCGCCTCAGTTATTATCTTGAACTACTGTAGCCGTAGGTGTAGGCCTGGCTTATATGAAATACTGAAACGGCACGGAAGTAGCGTTATTAACTCAGAAGGTACACTAACCTAATGATAGGTTACTGGAGGCCTAGCCAAAGTTATGAAGTTAGTGCCTCCCGAAGTCCACCTTGTAGATATCGTTTATTGATTTTATTAGGCAAAACATGTTGTACTTACGGGTAGTTTCAATATCGAAATGAAAGTTAGGCGCTTGTAGTTGGTTATTTATTATGAATCCGGAAAAGATAGTACCCTGCTCAGAGGACGTTACTGAATAACTTTGTTTATCAGCGGTGTGCCTGGATAAGAATTATATTGCGCAATCACATAGAGTATATATACACAGCATGTATTTTAGGTCTGTGCTAGGGTCAAAGGTCAGTGGTCATTGTCGATTAAAATTTTGCATTTTGCATTTTGTTTGATCATTAGGCCTATACGCCCATATCAAACCAGCCAGGGAGTTGTTAACTCCCTGATCAAACTGACGAAATGGTCGAAACCCTCAACCCATGCATGATACCACGCTGTGTAAATTTATAGTCCGATTGGTAATGAGGAACGCCAAAGGGATCATATAAGGTCAAACCTGGCCAAATTTGTGTGAAAAAGTGTGTCGTCAACTGTCTTTACACCATAATGCACTGGTGAGCTTCATGATAAGGCAAGTACCGGTATGCGCTTGGGCATGGGATGTAGTGACTCCCCGTGACTTGTATGTAATTATAGTCAAATGTCAGAGGTCAAATTACAAACAAAAAAGCACGTTTTCAATAACGCATAAAGCATACAAACATACCAAAATGGTAAAATTATGACCGCGAAACACTTAAACCGACGTGTGATATCAGATTCAGTTTACAATTAAGTTTACAATGCGCAAATTCAAGCAAAAACACCAAAAGGTTCCGTGTCTGATCAATAGAGGTCAAGGGTCAAATTTGTGTGAGTACCAAACTGGCCGTAAATGTGTCGCTATAACTACCCCGGTGATATTCCATTTGTCGGAATTTTAATAGTAGGAACAAACTGTTCTTTTGGCTATTATAAGATTAACATGCCAAATTATCTAAAGGGGTCGTATATCCATACTTGTGGTAATGACTGTGTCAGTGAAGAATTGTTTGAATGAATGTTCAGGGCACTGAATTAATTTACGTAAACTGTGAAAGATCATGCGGTCAGCCTACGTCTACTTCAAACTTGGTGGGTGTATGGTATGATCGATGTGTCTTGAGAGTGATGACATCATAGTGGTCACATACTCAAATTTTGTGTTCATCTGCACCTCCATGGTTGCCTATACCTTTGCTTTCTTTATTGTTATCTTTAGCTAATTGTTGTGAGGCGAAACTCCCATGTAGCCTACTCCCTTAGCCACACACCCAGAGCCTGAGCAGCCATTGAGTATACAATATACATGAGACGCTTTATATGATGGTCGGAGCTTCAGTTCCTACCCTTCCCCGTTTGGATGGAAACATTTGTCTTTTTCAAGTTCTTTTATGATAATGATCTGAGATAATAACACCATCACAGAAGTTCAAGTATACAGAGGTACAATACTTGAGCTTTGATCCTAACAGGACCCTCTGTTCAGAGGTAGTCTGTGTCCCAACATGTATACTCTACTTCTCACTATGCATTTTAAAACGCAGCCGGGACTATTTTTCTGCTGGAAAGATAAGCCTCGTTCATGTAATGTGTCTGTTATCACTGATCATTTATGTTATTATTCATACTAATATGTCATATCTATGCAAGTGCCCTTAATCTGTAGCATAAATTCCAAGTTCTATTTATATCATGTAGAGATATACCACCCAACTTTTGATTATATACAGTTCCGTTATCACATGTTCATTGCGTCTACACCGTTCCATTGATCGTATCCAATGTTAGCCTATATCTGGATCCATGAAGGGGGTGAAAGGGGAGGACCGGGGTGTCGACAGGAAGTATTGTCGGGTGGTGCACGCGAATACCCTTCCCAACCAACCCATCCTACTGTGTACCATGAAAAAGTATACAATCATACCGAGATTAAATTCGTAATCTTTTTTATCGGCATGATTGGAGACAATCAATATTTTATCCATAACAACCACCGTAAATTCACAATTCCGGCTGCGTGTACTAACTGACCGAGTATACATAACGGCTACAACAAATTATACATTTAGAAGTTGATACGGTCCTTTAAATTCGGCAGGAAAATCAGTCGATTTATTATCAAGTTGTACTTTGACTGATTTGTTAATTAAGATAATCAAATTAGTTAGTAAACAAACAAACAAACAAGTATTGTGTACAGTGTCTTCATGTTAGCATAAAGACCTATAGAGGATCCATTACTTATCATACTGAAGCTTACAGCCCATACATGTAGTTACAGCTCAAACGGTATATCAAAATGGTGGTCGATTGTCTTTACCATACAGCTATGGTGAGTTTTTTCCTCAGTACTTCGATATGATTTACAGTATAGAGCTGACTAATGCAACTAATACAATTGAAGCGATCATGCAATGTTGAAAGTAAAAAAAAATTCCAATCGTTTCCGTTGTATATTCAGTGACAATACAGGAAGCAATGATGTTATACTATATCGTTATGAAATGTAAACATGTATTTTAATGATCGCATGCATTCGTTTAAGAGGAATATCTTATTGAATTACATATACGTTAGCTTTTGAAATAAATCTTTTAACAACTGTTTTTAGGATTTTTTTCTTATGAAAATCATATACAGAATGACGGAAAAAAACCATATTATATGATCCATCTTTTCATACAAATACTTCGACCTATAAAACTGAAACTGAAGTGCCGATTTGGCCAGTGGCGTATACGGCAGGGAGTTTGGTCGGAACTAAATTTGTGTCATCCCTTTCTCCATGTACCCCCCCCCCCTACCCCACCCCATCCCCCAAAATATCTTGCTGCATGCGTTATAGTAAAACTAGGAATGTATACGTAGGAACCACTTTTTCACCTTTTGATAAAGTTATACGTCTCTCCGCTCACTTTATCACATAGAGCTTCAAGAAGAAGCAGGTTGTTGAGGCAATGAAGAGGTTATTTGTCCCCATGATTTTCGTCATCGCCTTTCGGAATTCGTTGACCTGGCATCTGCAAAGATTCTGGGGAGCGTCTGGTAATGTATGGGAGTCATCTTATGCAAACATCGCGGCCCGGTTCGGAGAAGAAAACATTGCTCTCTATGGTAAGTATAATAGCGTACGGTATATATGCATAATGTATACAGTGACGTCGAGACACAGGTCGAGCCCCGTGGATGATTATGTTACCAATTATAATCCACCCCCCCCCCCCCTCTCACCAAGGCCTACTTCTTTATTTGAAGTCTTCAGTTACCTTACCTATATTTTGCAACTGAGAATGTATCATTACCAGTTATCCCATATTTCCCCGTTCTCCCTTATTAACCATGTACAGGTCCGATCAGGGACTGTAGTCCCCTGAATTTGAACTTAAATCCGAGGTGTGTTTTTTTCTGTATATATTTCATAATTCACAGGTGCTGCCGTAGCAGTGTTTATTGTCTATTGTTTGAATTCCATCATTTTCGAGTTTGTGGACTTGACTGGCAAACCAGCAATCTTATTGAAGTACAAAGTGCAAGAAGACCAGAATGTCCCGGTAAGAAGTTATTTGTTGTTGTTAAAAGCTTACAATCTCACGATGTGATTCTAAAGCTGAATTTTGCCATATATACATTTGCCAAAATATGACGTAACATACTCGATTAAAGGTATGCTATATAGGGTATACATAAAAAATATACCTAATCATTATTTTAGTTCATAAAATTTACACCAGGAAAAAAATTATAGCATAACTTTTGAACTTGGAAATGAATTAATAAAATGCACGATATTAACTTTACGCGAAAAAAATTTCTTTGTACTGAATTCAAATTACTCGCAACTTTACTGGAGCAGTAAAATAGTGGAAAATGCGTAGATTTATTAGTTAGATTGAGTCGTATCCAATTAGCTGTTAATTCATGTTCATCTGCAGCATTTCAAGTGTAAAATGTAACTGTTAGTGTATATATTCACAAGTGGAACAATTCATTTACTGTTTACGAGAACGTCCCCAAAGATCGAGAATGAACATGATATGCAGAACTGCATTAAGTTGGAAATTGAGAAATAAAATAATGAAATTTATCTGATATTTGTACAGGTTCCCACGAAGAAGCTGCTTAAATGTTTCTCCATCGTAATGTACAACTTGACCATCATTAACGTTCCAATATTCCTGTTGCTGCATCCCTTGATGAAGGCCAGAGGTTGCAGCGCTGCCCCAGAAGACCTACCAACATTCCGGAGAGTGTTTTTTGAAAGTATGGTCTTCATTCTTGCTGAGGAAATTGGATTCTACTACATGCACAGGTATTATCATTATTATATACAGCTATAAATGAGGCATGCCGAATTGTTTGCGGGCGCGTGGTAGTTCATTCACATAGTTGTTGATTTGAAGTAGGGTATATATATATATATATATATATATATATATATATATATATATATATATATAATGGCTTCCATATCCCTAAATGTTCACACCACACATGTTTAGACGTCCATTATTCTTAAACACTTCAACATCTATTAGAGACCGTAACGAACGCCTTTATTATGGAGTTTGAGGTAACTATATACGCTAGAGAAGCTCACTTACTTAGTTTGACACAGTTCTTTCTCTTTCAACACAGAATGATGCACCACCCCTATCTGTACAAACGTATCCACAAGATACATCACGAGTGGACAGCCCCCGTCGCAGCTATGGCCGTGTACGCCCATCCACTGGAACACGTTCTTGCTAATATGCTTCCTGCGATCTTGGGACCCATTATCATGGGGTCCCATTATGCCACTCTCTGCATGTGGGTGGCATTTGCCCTGACCGTCTCACAAATTCAACACAGTGGTTATCATCTTCCATTTTTACCGTCCCCGGAGGCACACGATTTCCATCATTTGAAGTAAGTTTAAAGAAGATACAAAGACCCCAACCATCGTATTTAGCTTATCTGAAAGAGATCTTTGTAATGAACAACTTTCCCAAGCAGCTGGCAAAAATCTTATCGCATTTGGGAGATATTCTATTTTAAAAGTTTAGAGTCTGGGAGCTGTCATTTTGTAAAAATGTGAGGTCATAGAACCACTGAGGTTCAGGAACCTTTAATTTTTAATCTTGTTTTGTTTTCCTTTTCATGTTTACAAGGTAGGATGTGAACAGTGTTAGCACTGAAAGGAACGCCATCATTATGACATGTTACAAGGACGTTCAATAAATTAGATTCAGCGTTTACAAAACTCATCTTCATTAGAGAAAATAAACATTTTGATTAACACAGTCACACATAAAATGCAGAAGCACATGTGGCTCGATGATGCCATATTTTAGACTTGATCAAGTCTTCGGCCTTGTACCATTGTAAAGGAACATTAAATCTGTGAAATCTCCCAAATGAAATCATATTTTTCTTACCTGTTTGAGGAACTTGTTCATGACATTTATCTCCAAATATTAATGATTGTTGGTTTTGTGTTTTCTTTCAAGTTGGTAGTTTCTCTTTCCATGTACAGTATACGTTTCAGAGTTATATTGAAATGTAATCATATCTCGTACATAGTACCGTTACAACTAACTCACATGTTTAATCTGCTAACATATGGAAGCTTGAATTGTTTAAAGATCATCATGTTCCATTTTTGAAACCTGCAACTTTTTAGTTTATTAGGAAAATGAAAATGAATCATTCTTCATCCCAGCTTTCCCTGTATCCCCCGGGTCTGGTTCTAACCTATATACATAAATCTGCATATATATAGTGCGTACAAAGGGACATTAACGTACAATTACACAGTGTAAAGAAGCTATACGGATAGGTTCAGATGCATCTACACTTATCAATCAAGCATATGCGAAGTTTTTTAGCAACATATTAATGTGAAGATTTAATTTAGATTGAAAACCGAGCCCCCCCCCCCCACACTCCAACAAATCCTCGTTTCTTTAATTTAACAACTGACAGAGAGCACGCAAATAATTAAATAATAATAAACATGCGAAAACGTGTTAAGTATGCGTATATCTAAGAGTGTCGAAACAATACTTACTATCCGCAATTAATCCAGAAATAAATTGAACTTAAAATAATTCATTTCTATATCAAATTTATTTATTTCTGGGATCTAAACATTTAGTTAATCTGCATGTTTCCATGGAATCATATTTCCCCATATCACACGGTTCTAACTAAAGTTTTGTGAATTTCCATGATTCAATAATCCAATTCAATGTGTGACGCGCTGTGAACTTTTCAATTTAAAAAAATTAAGTAATTAATTTCTCCCACGTGTGTGTTTTATACGTCAGCAAGTAAACAAACTATATTAGATGCATGAGTTTTATTTGTACATCCTCGGTATATATGTCATATTTTTATCTCATATTTTGCTAAACAACATATGGGCTATAAGAGCTTTATCTGCAATAAATAAAGAAGAACAGATTTTAACTTTAAAACATGTTCACTCGGCTCTTCGAATGATTGTCCTGGTAATGTCAGTCTGTAAGTCTATCCAACACTCCTATATTTCACACTACCCTGACACTACCATTATCCCTCAATCATGAACCCCATACATCTACGTCACCTACCCTTGCTCCTTACCCCTCACCCTTTACCCAACACCCTTATAACCCCTACCCTGTGACCCTTGCTCCTCATGCCATCTCATCTTACGTTGATGTTATGAGAATCACAAACATTTTGGTTGTCTCATTTTATTTGTGTAGTCCCAACTATAACTGTGGGGCTGGTCGATTTCTAGATTGCTTACACGGTGTACTGACCATTTCCCTACCCGTGTTCTCTAATCATACCTTCACCCATACCCCTCGCCCTCGCCCTTGCCCTACCTCACCCCTACCCTGATTACTCTCATCCCCAAAATCCACCGTGCTCCTGCTTCCATGTAACTGAATGTTTGGATCGTCTGCACGAATCTGTCTCCTCCCTTATCTCTCTCCCCTTATCCCCACAGTTACCCCTCACCTCTATCCCTCACCACTACCCCTCACCCATGCCTCACATGTATCCCATCCTACAGTACCTCATGAACAATAAATCATCTATTTTGAATTGGTTTTATTTGTGTAGGTTCAACTATAATTTCGGTGCTATTGGATTTCTGGATCGCCTGCACGGAACGGACTCCCTCTTCCGGAAAATGAAGCTTCACCACCGCCATCTCTTCCTCCTGAGCTTAATGCCAGCCTCACAGCAGTTTCCAATTGAAGACAAGAAAATACTCGATTAGAACATATTAATTAACCTATAAAACTTTTAAGAGTATGCCAAAAGCTTTTTCATCTATTGATTGGTCGATCGAGAATGTATATATAAATATTCATGACTTCGACGTCAAACAGCCAGTTGAGACCATTTCCTAATGCTAAAACCATTCTATACTGTCCTCCCATGTTATGCTTTGAAGCACTCGTACTGGCAGTATACACAGTTCGTAGTTTTTCACCAGATAGAAACTTGATATTCATATTGCTCACATACTGTCAATACGGCGCTATATAATATTACAGTATATAGAAGAATTGTCCCGAATGGGTGCCAATGAAGAGCGCGACCCACGATCGGTTGCTAAATTCATGCTAGGTTAAGAAACATGATCGTACATACAAGAACCACACTGAGTAGACCCACTAAAATGTTCTTCTGAAACTGGTTGAGACCATAAATTGGTATCATATACAAGCAAATTTATATCTCGATTAAACACAAAGTTGCATTATAAAGCCAACGTGCACTTCCCCAAAGATTTCTTTTTATGATTTTGTTTCTTCTTCTTCTTGAAAACGCATCGCTTCCGCTTCATAATTAAAACACAAAGTTTGACCGTTCGTCAAGATTTGATTATTATTATTTATTATTAAGTGAAAAAGAAAAAGAGTTTTCGGTGGTAAGAAACGTTTCGATTTTGCAGAAGTATAACGTTTAATTTGATTACAATGAATGCATGAAAGCAACTTCGACATTGATCTAATATTTAGCACGCACCAGAATCCTCTGGTTTGCATATAATTCGTTGGTCAGTATCTTCCATATTATTTATGATTGTTATTTAATTTTACCTTGATATCAAAAGAACGCAGCCGAAACCACCAAACTATAGCAAGCGTTGGAGAACAAATTCGGACGAATTCGTTATGTCAAAGATGACCAAATTTTAACACAATCTTCGTGTACGTTTGTCCCAAACAGTTTTTCTGCATTTGAAATTATGATAATGAACGAAATTTCGTAACTTTACATGTCAACGTTGCAGGTCACTTCTGTAATTCTTTTCATTGCAAGGGAAATTAAATATGGTTTATTAAACTTCACTCTGAGATCGAAAACCATATTTCAATTATTGTCTAGGAATTTAGGCGTCGTTGAAGCCAACTCTATTGCAGGTGTGTGTGTGGGGGGAGGGAGCGGGGGAATTTACAAGAAAAATGAAGGAATAAAATTAAAAACGTCAAAGGGTGCATTCTAAGGTATATGGCTAGACATTACGTCTATAGCGTATCTAATGTGTGCGTGCAAGTTTGTGCTAATAACTACCTTTAATGTTTTGTGTGGAGTTGGGTGATTACCCCTCTTGATTCGCGGCTGGATATATGTACTGCCGAATTCAATTCGTGAGACTGAAAATGTAAGGATAAAAATTCTGTTTCACTCGAAATCAGATACACATGAAAACGTGTTGTGAAGTAATATCGTTTCTATTTTTTTAATGTTGTATAAAGTGCCATAAAAAATACAAAATTCATCAGTTTTCGCACGATTTCCTTTTTCTTTCTGAAGTTTTAATGGTACACTTCAATAACATATTTTTTACTGAAATATTTGTGACAATATAAGAGTATATATTTAGATTACTTCCACTAAAGCGTCTAAAAAACATTCCTTCTTTATATCTAGCAATATAAATAACTTATAAAAGGAAAAAACAAATCCGAGGAAATTATTGGTTAACTCACAAGAAGTTCCATAGAATTATAAAAGGCTATTACGAAATACATTTGTATATTTCTTCATACATATTCTCTCAAGGGATTAGGTTGTTTTGGTCTTTGCTTTTTTATTGCCATTTAGTATTTTCTAATCAGTTAAAAGTAAAGTCGTGTGAGTGACCTTGACTGTTTCGTTTACAACTATTTCTGGAAAAAAAAGTACATAAGACCTATCTTTACGTGACATGTTAATGTTTCATCCGGTTTCCTCCAACTGAATAAAGGATTTCTTAGACAAAATCTTAGTTTAAGTAACTCGGCAAGCAAGCACGAACGCTGTTTAACATATAATTGTAAAAGGTGATAAAAGTAATGCAACACACATACACGCACACAGATGCATTTTACATTCAGCGTGAGGTCTCCATTGTATTTTCCATTGTTCAAATCCGCTATATACCCCTTAACAATATAATTTTTCTGAGGAAGTGCTGATTCTTTTCAAATGACGTCTGGGGACTTGGAATCTTTTGTTTAAGTCCTCAGTCAGAATACAGAACAATTGTGCATAAAAAAGGAACGAGTTACACGTTTCTTTCACATATAGAAAGAACCTTCGAATGATAAGGGAATGATAAAATAAAAGTCTATTTTGTTACCTTTGAAACATATATCTTTCATATAAACAAGGACCCTGATCATGTATTATGTATTGTTGCTTTTGTGGTGATTAAATAATTGTTTATAGAAGAATTGAATCTTTGAAACCTTAGTTATACGATAAACAGTATACAGGAATAGAGTATTAATTTAGGGCTTGTGTTTTAACTTTCAAGTTTAAAGTTTATTTTCCAACCAGTTCGAACAGCTGTAACGAAAATAGAGCGTTAACGGAAACACTTTTCGATTATGGTGCATTTTGCTATAAAATGTATATGAGAAATTGAACACGCTTCCACATGTTTCCAAAACGATTAATTTTATCCCTGTCTTGGAATTTATTATGTTTGACCTCTTACAGTATGCAGGGATGTGCCCACGCTGGGCGGCACTGGGCGGCCCCGCCCAGCACTAAAAATTACCGCCCAGCACTGTCTTAAATATCATGAATCCCGCCCAGCACTATTTTCATCTAAATCCCGACATTCCTAACAATATATTCAACATAAATTGGGCCTAGCCTATGCCAAAATCATACAGACTAATAATGCATCAGTTACGCATGCGAGAAACATTACTAACGGCTCTCAATCGGTACCTTGTAAAATCTCTTTGAAAGAAACTAATAACTTTTACCAGGTACGTAATATATTTCACTAAAAAAAAATGTAAATTTTTAGCAAAACTAGTACTTGTGTGTATGTGCTTAAAAAGCTACACAAGTGCCAGCATTTGGCATCTGAGCACCTTCAAAAATCGGCCCCTCTCCCTTAGACCCCTCCCCCAGGACGGCTATCAGTATACCCAGCACTCAGGAAATCATGGGCACATCCCTGAGTATGACATGTGTGAAGCAGATTTGAAGCACTTTATCTTCTGGGCGAGTCGAGCCATTTCATTTTCGAGTGATTTTCCTGACTCAATTCGAGTCATTTTCTCGAGTCAATGTATCAGTGGCACGCGCAAGGTGTGGGGAAAGGGAAGGGAGATGGGGGGGTGCAGGAGGCGGATTTTCAACCTCAAATATATTTCTTATTACCAAAATCTTACGTTTAAGGTTAGTAAATATGGATCTAATTTATAGTCTTAATATGTCACATAATGCATCATTTGATAACAGTTTTTGCTATTCATAAGTGTCTGCTCCAATGACCCCAGGGCAGTACCCACTCCTTTCTAAAATCCTTCGCCTGCTTCTGGCCCTTTCACGAAAGTTCAGCCTCTACCTAAGTCAGCCGGGGATATTTCACCCCCCCCCCCCCTTACACACACCTTTGAAATGCACACCACATCACTGCACTGTATTATCTCTATGAAGGTAAAACAATATTCAAGCTTCTTCTTCGAGTCACTTCACTTCTGAAATTTATTTTGTGACTAGAGTTATGAATCGTATATACTGGTATGATAACCACTGGTTGGTGTTTGCATATAGTACAAGACAAGACAAGATTAAGTCTTTTAACAAATCGATCTTAGTTGTTTCGGTATGAGAGCAAAGATTATTTTCTGATCACGACCTAGATATATATTATATATTATTGATGCTTACTACATAGAGGAAGAAATATATCCCCTTAATTTCCCATAGAGGAAGAAATATATCCCCTTAATTTCCCATCTGTGTATTCGTTTGTCAAACCTAATGCATTAAAAAAAATTAATATTTTCCACAACTTTTAACGTTTACAGTTAAATATTTTGCATATATATAAATCTCAAGATTTAGGTATATAGTTCTTTTAGCCAGCATTTCTCAAAATGTGAGCATATTGATCGGAGAGTACAGACCCATATAATTAACGACATATAATTATAAATATGTAAAGCAGACATAACGTAATCCAAAGATATATATTGAAATTATAAACTTTCAGGATTACGGAAGCTTTGAACACAGGCGATGGAAGGTGGATGGCTGCGAGGACAATTATAAGCGTCTAATCTTGAGGTCGTATATATAAATTCGTTAAAATTGTGATGATACAGACTATCACATACAGATTATCACTAATTATAGCTATAATATAGGGATGGAAATAATCATATATGGCTGGAAATACTGCGATACAAAACGAACAGATCATAAAATAGCGCGCGGGTAGGGATTGATGCGTTACACTTAGGCTAATCTCCCTCCGGCTAATAAAAGTGGGGGCACATGTCCACCGTCCACGTGACCTACCTCCCCCACCAAATCGACGCCCATGTCCGCAGATAGGTCTAACTGACGTTAACAACACGCAAGAAAGTTCATCACGACTCGTAAGCCGTTAGTTGCATATAGGACTGTGATTGCAGTATATATATATTATATATATTGCTTCGTGTTCTATGATATATATAGGCTATAATAACGTAAAGTGTAACAGCAACGACGGAAACCCCGAAAAGATTGACCAGATGGTATTTGATACGCCTCTTTAACGATACTTACTAAAGAGCGTGCATGGAGCGGTACGGTCAGCGCGAATCAGTCTTTTACGGAATGAACGGTAGATTAAGAAAGCAGTAATTAAAAAAATGAAAAATCAGTTAACAGGATGGGTTTCATATTAACAAAAATAACCGCTTATAAATAGTTTTTCGATTCATTCTCTTGAAAATGCTGTCCCCGAGTAATTATTGGACGAATTGAGAAGTTCTTGGTTCAACGTATGAGTGTGGTTCGGATCATGCGCATAAATGTAATTACTAGAAAGGAAAGTCTATATACATGCAGAAATGGAGTTGAATAAATTCTACTTTTTCATCCCTTATACTTTAGGAGACGAACCAAGGATGATTACAATTTTAGGCTATTTGAGAGTCAAAGTTCATTATTAGGCGTATCGTCGAAATTTTAAATAATTCATATTTATGAGGATATTATTGAAACGCGCTTGTATATCACCAACTGATGTCCATGGTGTGGGGTGGTGGGGGTGGGGAGGCTCACCCACACCCGTAGATCTAGTTATCTACATGCAAAGGAAATGAAATTGTGGTTTAGTTTTATCTCATAGAACGGAAAAAACAAAAACACTATTGTAAATTAACCTATTTACAAATACATCATTTAACGCAATTCCGAAAATACCATTAAGACAAGGATGAAAGGTTGTTGGTAAGGACTTTTATTATCTTTTTAATATTTTATTACTATCTGATTACTATCTTATTTACTATCTTATTCTGCACTCTGAGATATATTTTAATATGTTTGGATTTTTCAGTTGAGCATTTCACAAAGAGATGAAAATTCACACAAAGACTCTTACGTTATTTAATATATGTCAGGGTTAATTTAGATATGGTGGATGGACTCAAATGCAATTGCTAAATCAAGGACGAAAAGTCCATTATCTCCCATTTAGAAAAATAAACTCCTCTGAGACAGAAGTAAGATATAATAAAATCAATCTTTTTCAGCTGGACTTCGGTCTGTTACATAAACGATGAGTTGATAGATGGTATAGGCTAAGGAAAAAATGAAATATTAGAAGAAACAAGTTGAAATATGATCATTATCCGAATGCTTTGTCTTAAGCTCCGTTGGTCTTGGTTTGTACAGTCCTCGGTTAATAGTGCGCATTCATATTTTAAAAATGAAATATAATAATATATATTAATATAGAAATGTACAGAATTTCATTTTCCTGTAGATGGATGATCGCAATAAATTATTAAATTGATGAATGAATAAAATAAGAATCATTCATTATTCATAACTTTATGTTTTAGTTTTGTCCATTCTTATTATAGGAATCAACCGCCTGTTTAACGGGCAAATGGGCAAAATTGGTTCCTCCCTTTGAACCTTTTGTAATATCGAAAATGAGACCACCCAGGCACATGTTTTAAGGAACTGCCTTGTTACCTCAAACTCACTACTATGATCTGTTTAATTTTGATAGACAATTCTGTGTGTGCATGGAATACTTCTGTTTGTTTGTTTTTTTGGTAAAATTTCTATTTCTTGCAATCCGTTAAAATTTATCATAGAGCACTGCAAATAATATATTTTTTTAATTGTAAACTTTAAAAAAAAATCAAATCGATTGTATAATGTGTTATTTAACAAACTATAAAATTTCTCTTACAGGTTTAACAGTTTGATTGCGACAACGGCTGTTACGTAATTATTATATTTCACCAGTTTAACAATTGCTTTGTTCTTATGGCTGTTAGTGTTAAGATGTACCTCTTCGTTAAAGCACGTCAAACCTTCTTTTATAAGTAATTAAAGTAATTAATGTGCTTAATATTATATTAGATATATTGTGCAATAAGTGGAAGGAGAGGGAAGGCCGAGGAGGTCAGGTGTAGTTTTGGGGTGGGGGCAGGGGGTGGGGTGGGTACGAGACAAGCACAGGCGTCCGAATGGGGGTAAGCGGTGGTGACCATTTCCCCCTGGAAATCCAAAGGATACAAAAAGACGAGAATGAACTGTCTAAAAAAGCCACAGCCAATGGTGACAAGCGTCTCAAGTTACAACACCTTGACACGATCTGAAAACGATCACTTAAAGGTCTGATGTATAGACCCCAACTATTGCACGCTATCAAGGAAAAGTTGTTCTTGAGATTACGCAATTGACCTGCCTTGGTCGTACAATGACCTCTTTTTTACCAATTAGTCTGCAACGCCTGCCACATATTTTTTCTTGTATGAGGGTTTTTGTGTGGACGCTGTATGATTAACTATACACTGTAACGACATGAACTTATTTCCACAAAGTGTTTACACAAAGAGCATAATGGTGTTAACAAGCTATGAATGGCTATATTTTGTAGAGCCTGAGGTCGATATACGACCGTGTCAGGTTTATTACGTAATCACAAAACTTTCCTAGCTATAGCGTGCTATTATTGGAGCCAATAAAGCAGATACTTAAGTTAGTCTATAGATTCATTCCGGATTGGCCCAATACCGTTGTCAGTAGCTTTATATAGAAGTTAGAACAAACCATGACATTTATTTTGCACGCAATATATCCAATCGATGCGTGTTAAGTACATGCTTACACATCAATGCGTTTTCAATTATCCTTGAACTATGCCCACTATATTTTTTTTTATTGTTTTAGCTTGATTTCAGCTTCTTTTCTCTTCTCGTTTTCTTCCCTTTTCTTTTATCTGTGGTGTGCATGAAGTTTATATTTTACATATGCGAATAACATATAAAAAAAAGACAAGATATATATCCTTGTAAAGCGTGTTGACAAATATTTGAGTATAAGCCCCGATACTATCCTTGAGTTATTATCAACTTCGACTTATCAAAACACGTTACCTGCAGAATAATTAACATTTAACATCATTATTATAACCATATTAGTACAATGCCTTTAACTGCTTAACGTTTTCTTTTCCAAAAAGCATCTGTCTACGGAAATGCTGACCTTCCAATTTTGATTACCAGACAATTTAGGAATCTTAGATATCTCAGAGAGGGAACAGAGTTTTGATTTTAATTTCCCCGTTAAAATGCCTGGGTATAGGTTTTTCTTATATTCGAACATAAGTGACCATTATTATTATTTTTATCATATGTAAAAATGTATATTTCCTATAGCCAGTGGCAGCACCAAGGGATTTTTCTTGCCCAACGTCCAATCACGACCCTCCCTCCCCCTCCCCCATCCCGTTGGCTACGGTAAGCACAACTGGAACATTCTGCCTTACACCTACGTTTCCAAGATTTGGGTATAATAGGCTATAACAAAATGGTACACCATTCGGGGGCTTTATCACAATATATCGTCAGCTGTCAAAGGTCATATACTCAAAGTTTGCGACAGGATCTACGAGTACGTCGATCGCCTACTTATTAATTTTATCGAAAAGGAATAAGGTGCCAGCCTATGTAATTTCTTGTTTGTGTCATTATAAACCATTTTGTGTCATTACAAACCATATGAGAAAGAACGTCACAAAGTTCTAGGCCTTATTTTTAGGCTAAATATATGCAAAGTGAAAGGGTCGCAAACAAACGTGAAAATGAGAGTTATTCAGTACAATTGTCATACACAAAATTCCCACGAAATACGAATAGAAAAAAAAAATCTAAATTAGTGGTTCCAAAAAATTGTTGGCGTTGTTAATATAACAAGCACCAAAAAATCATAGGTTACTGAACTTATTAAATTAATTATCATCTTATTTTCTACTAAGTTAACATTCACGACTGAGGTATTATGTTTAAGTTCATATTACTTCCTTCTTTAATCATTAGTAACTAAATCAATCCATATTTAAATCATTCATTTCCGATAAATTTCATATTTACACCGTTCAAAACTCAAACACGGCTTTCCATCGCTTTTCACTGCTAATTTCGTTTCTTACCTTATTCGAAGGCATGCGTTTTTTTGCAAAAGATCATGAAATTAAAAACTGATGAAAACCGTCAACTTTTACGGTCAAAACATCCATTGAATAATCTCTTAGCTTTATCCCGAAAGTTTCTATTGCAAATGGAATAAACCACCGTATTCCACCAAGAATTACAGACGACAGCTAAAGAACAGAACGCGTGGAATTCGGGCGGAATTTCAATACCAAGCAACTCCAGGACGATACTGGTCGAATATGGAATCCAGGAGCCTAGATAAGCGCCCGTAACAAGGAGTGTCGTTCGAATCGCTTTAGAATCCGACCCACTTATTTTCACTTTTATACCGGTGCCAACTTCTGTAACGTGATAGTCGGTGGTGGCAGCGGTCGTCGAATTCCCCGCCATGGACATAGAGTGGTTCGCGATTTTTTTGGAATGTTTGCCCGATATTTGCCAGATTTTAATATATATGAGAACGATGAAGATACACTGCGAATACAATACAAATGACAACAAGATGGCGTAGAATCCTTCCAGCTCAATTAATTTCATGAAACATTTCCGGTAGATCCAGGAATAACAGGTGTTATCCAAGAAGCTCTCGTCCGAACCGTACAAGAATGCTGAAAGAAACCAAGTCGAGAGTGCCACACCGCACACGATAGACACTTTAGTTTTAGTTACAAGCCGGACATGTACAAACGGTTTAGAAATGGCGTAAAATCTATCTGCATTTAACAGAAGCAGAACACTGCCTCCGCCACCCGCTGAAAAGAACATTGAGATGGCAAACAGGTTACAGAGTCCATCCCCTAACATCCAGCGGTCGACCCATGCAGATGGTGCGGTTATCACCAGGGTGATCCCTACCAGAAAGTCACACATTGACAAAACTGTGACTAGGACCTTCGCCGATTCTGGGAAAGCCGTTAGTCTAGGAATCACTAAAATGTTGATCGCGTTTCCACAAATAGCTAATGTTCCAATGACGAAATAACAAGAGGCGTGCAACCAACTTGGAAAATGGTTCACTGTGTACAGAGAGGTATCATTCTCCATTCTCAAGGTTTACTCTTTCTTCTTTTTTAGAAGTATTTACAGATAACTTTTCTGAATCATTTCATCGAGCCAGTTGCCAAAATGCAAAGCTCTTGAAAATAACTGCATCCAGATAAAAATGCAACTTGACATTGCAAAAATAAATGAATAAATAAAAAAATAAACGAATGAACACTTTCTACCGCAATTTTTGAACTTTAACGATCTTTATGCAATTAACTCGCAAGAAAAGAACAAGAATCAAAAGAAAAGGTTGCTTACGAGAGGAACGTGACAGCATTGGCGGTTAATTAAAAAGCACACATTGCTCAAATTTGTTTTTCTGACAACAGCGTACATAAAACGTTTTCAACAGAATTTTTTATCAACAACCAACTTTTCCAATTATAACATCGAGAAAGGTTGAAATGAAATTTATTTTAAATTATGAATGATTTCTCAAGCGGTAATTATCCACATGTATCTATAAAGGAGCCCATATATCACGTTCTTCCGTCTTACTTTGTGTCCCGATGTTTTCGTCCCCGTCCATGGATGGAAATTTTCTTTTTCCCTTTTCTCTCTTTTTTATTATTAACGTTCAATTTAACAATGAAAGTTGAATCTCCAAGTATATAATTAACTTTCTCAAAGAACTCACCGGCGCCATTCCATAACAACAACAAATGTCTCCATTTTAAAATAAGGTCGCACTCAATAAGTGAGGGATAGGTGCACTCCAAAATTAGAATGAAAATAGGCGTTTCTTGTCGATCTTACAATATATATTAAACTATACAATTACTTTTAGCTTGATTTTCACTCCTGAAGGGGTTTTGTATTATGCAATGACAATGAAAACATTGTCAACTTACGATCGGTCCAGTGAATCAAAACCATCTATACCTTAGCGATTTTCGCTGACGTACTATGGAATGAATACATCCAGAAGACAAAATTAACCAGCTCACATGCCATGCACGAATGACGATTTTAGGTGGACGGGAGGGATAAATTAACAATTGAACAATTTAAGTATTTGAAAGGTATATGTCGAGAAATTTTCTTTGCTCGATAATTGAATATATGCTGCATCATCTCAAAAAGATGGAAAGTTTTCGCTTTTTCTTCCGTTATCGTTAGTGTGTATATTTATCCGTTCGTCATTTCCATCGCTCTGTCCATGGTATATATATAAAAATATATATAATCCGCCAGTGAAAAAACTGCAATGCGGTTTGTGAATAATAATAACAATAATAATATAGGGTATACGGTATTATTCAATCGGTATTATTCAAAGCGGATACATCGCACATCTGCTGGTCTTTTCAAAATGACACATTCCTCCAGTTGCTATTGTTATACGACAAAATATACATTTGAATGACAACTGTTTTTTTTTCTCTAAACAAGTGAAGTTACCCTCCCGTCTTCAGAAAGCGATTTCGTCGAGTATAGGCCTATACTAGAAGATGTAAAAAGAACGGCGTGCACGCTGGCGTTATTATGATCACAGACAAACCACTAAAAATACCTACGACACAAACCCATGCACGATCCATTTCGCGACGACCGAAAAAAGGAGGATTTTCTATGGTTTATTATAATTAATTACGTCACTGACTTTTTCTTCATGGTTGCCTTTCAAGGCAAGTTATTGGTATGGAACGACTGATGATCAACAGGGCATGGATTGGAACTCATAAAAAGGCTTGACGCGCTCTTGTTCATAAAAGAGGAATTTGACGATGCGCGGACTCTGCCTGTGTA
>KN882487.1:59680-91280 GCA_000934455.1 Apostichopus parvimensis | reverse complement strand
TTTAGTGTGACTTGATTTATATACTGCGCTTGCGTACAATGATACGTTTCGATACTTCATTCATATAAAGAAACGATGAAATTACCGCATCCTCCCCACCCCCAATTTTTTTATACGTTTTTTTTCAGTCTGGGGTGTGGGTGTATACCCCCCCCCCTCCTTGCAACAATTGATACAAATAAAATACGACGTACAAAATTGTTAACTTGTTTTCAAAATCCTGGATCCTCCCTTGCTTTTCATGTCAAGGCTTTTGATGTAAAATGTAATGTTTTGTCCACGTTTGTGACATCAGTCTGACGTCAGAACCGTATCCGCCTAGCTGCAAGTGGCTGAATGGATCAGTAATGTCTTTGAATTAAAACAGCATCGGATATATGCATATGTATACATAAGTCCAAATTAACTCTTAAACAGAAGAAATGGTTTCCAATTGTTTTTCTTCAATAATTTGAGTCTGTTTCTAATAAATTCCAATCGAAGATCACTTCAACGTGTCAATTTATTAAAAAAAACTTTCTAGGTAAAATCTGTACATAGGTGTAATATTTTATGGTGAGTCTACGTAGTTTAAACTGCTTAAACTTATACATGTATGGTGACAGGGGGAGGGGGTGGGGTGCGGGCTGGGAGTGACATAGGGTGTAATTTAGTTCTCTTTCTCTTATCACTTTGTAGGTTAGATTAAGGACGATATTGTTTTAGTGATATAGCATAATGAAATTAATTTGATGAGAGTTGTCAGTGTCTGCCCATAGTTAATTATTTGGTTCACACCACTTTGCATTATTTACCGTGAGTCCGTGAACATCTGGTAATCAAATAAACCTAATACGTTCAATATAAGAAAAACATCTAGAAATCTAGATCGATGTTAAAAGCTGTTTAAATCGAGTGAGTCTCTGCAGGTGCGTATAATGCATGGCAAAAGATGAAAACGTTATTTTTATTAGGTTTCAGCGGCAACCAAAAATGTAAGTGTGTATGATTTAATATATAGGCGAAATAAGATCCAAATTTATGCGCAACAGTCGTAACTGACAATGTTTTCAGATACTAGGGCTAATTTAGTAAACCAAAATATCAAAATGGATGTTGGTGTGTATACTATGGATCAAATTGGATACTGGTGTACGCTAGATTCATGACAAACACTGGTCTGTACTAGAGACAAAATGAACACTGGCTCATATGCCAAGGACTTTATGAACACTGGTTTATATTAGAGATATAATATACACTGGTCTATAATAGAGACATAATGAAGACTGTTCTATACTAGAGACATAATGAACACTGGTTTATACTACAGACATAGTGAACACTGGTTTATACTAGATACATCATGGACACTGGTTTATACTACTAGACATAATGAACACTGGTCGATACTACTAGACATAATGAACACTGGTTTATATTAGAGACATAATGAACACTGGTTTATACTAGAGACATAATGAACACTGGTCGATACTACAGACATAGTGAACACTGTTCTATACTAGAGACATAATGAACACTGGTTTATACTAGAGACATAATGAACACTGGTTTATACTACAGACATAATGAACACTGGTCTATACTAGAGACATAATGAACACTGGTTTATACTAGAGACATAATGAACACTGGTTTATACTAGAGACATAATAAACACTGGTCTATACTAGAGACATAATGAAGACTGTTCTATATACTAGAGACATAATGAACACTGGTCTATAATAGAGACATAATGAAGACTGTTCTATACTAGAGACATAATGAACACTGGTTTATAATAGAGACATAATGAACACTGGTCTATAATAGAGACATAATGGACACTGGGCTAAACTAGAGACATAATTAATATTGGTTTAAACTAGAGACATAATGAACACTGGTTTATACTAGAGACATAAGGAACACTGGTTTATACTAGAGACATAATGAACACTGGTTTATACTACAGACATAATTAACACTGGTTTAAACTAGAGACATAATGAACACTGGTTTATACTACAGACATAATGAACACTGGTTTATACTACAGACATAATGAACACTGGTCTTTACTAGAGACATAATTAATATTGGTTTAAACTAGAGACATAATGAACACTGGTCGATACTAGAGACACAATGAACACTGGTCTATATGCCAAGTACATAATGAACACTGGTCGATACTACTAGACATAATGAACACTGGTTTATACTAGAGATATAATGAACACTGGTCTATACTACTAGACATAATGAACACTGGTCGATACTAGAGACATCATGAACACTGGTTTATATTACAGACATAATGAATACTGGTTTTTACTAGAGACATTATGGACACTGGTCTGTGCTACATTGTTATTGTTCAATATTGCTTGGTAGACATGATGCCATGTTAACAAAAATTCATACAATGATTTGAATTTATTTTTGATAAACATGTTACTTTGATTTAATATTTCAGTGCATTAATCAAAATACCCGGTACAGCCAAGATTAATGTATGTGTTTTGAATATTAAATTAAGAATATTAAAAATCCAAAACCGTCCCAGGGAGATCACGATCTTCAACTTGATGATAATATCAAACTTGTCACAATTTCGTGCAATCCACACCGACGTAACAACGTCAACGGCAAATTATGTCGTCGGTTATCCGGGGTTTTCCGTGACCTAAGGTCAAATCACAGCGAAATGGCGTGAAACTATGCATGTAATAGTTGAAGTGCACGTGAACTTACTACCTAATTATTCCTAAATAATGCGAATTAGTTTACTAAATATGAAGATAACCTACGCTTTTAGAAGCATACAGAAATGGGAAAATGCTCAACGGAAAGACCGCTAGGCACAAGAATTCCAGAAAAACCGTGAATGACTTGATGACGAGTGTGCTAGATATTGCGGCGTTAACGTATACAATTAAGGGACTAGTATCACTGTGTATCGTTTTTATTTGTTGCTCATATATCAAAATAAAATCAACGATAGCGTGAGGCATGATGTAAGTTTTGGACTTATACTAGAGAATTAATAAACTCTAGTCGATACTAGACACATAATGAACACTGGTCTATACTATACAGACATAATAAACACTGGTCTAAACTAGAGACATAATGGACACTGGTTGATATGCGGTCGACGTGATGGACTATACTGGAGACATAATATGGACTGGTCTTTACTATACACATAGAGAGAAAATGGACACTGTCTTATACGTTCTAGAGCCATAAATAGACATTTATTCAAAGTAGAGTCGTATTGAGGGACACTTAATTAAAACCAAGCAAGAAGAAGAAACATACCTAATGATTTGTACTGATATAGTACGTTCATTTCCGTTGCCTATGTAAATACATATTTTGAATTGCGCCCTCAAATTTAGTTACGCAGTTTCGTTACATTGAAAATTGATCATAAAACTATTGCCGAAACAGGTAGTGATATGCATGGTCAGATCGCTTAAGTTGGGTACAATATGCCATGTATATACATGAAATGTATACGCGTATCATAAAATTATATTTTTTGGTACGGATGTTCACATAACGTATCCTGTAATCTTATAATTAATATCCATCGAAACGGACATGTTTTTCTCTTTTCAAATAAAGTCACTAAAACTCAAGACTGTTTGGTTGTACTTTTTTGACTTTATGAATAAGGGTCCATTCCCCGTATATTTTAGAAGAGATTGATAAGAGCTAAACAAGGCAATCTGTCAGTGACAAAGGACCCCATAGACGGATTCGTTAAATAGGTTCATATAGGGATCGGTAATTATCATGATTTGGTAGATTGAAAAATCCACTCTAAAGTACCAGACCAATCAAAACTTCTATCGGTTGAATACCTGAGCACATGCACGATTTATACTGATTTTACCGGTTATTGGTATGACGGATTACAGATGTGAGTGCGGTAGAGTGGCAGAGGGTTTAATCTGCATGCTGTGAGGCACAAACATCGAGGCCTATGGTGCCATGTCGTCAATTAATGGGGCGGGGAGGTGGGGGAGGGGTAGGAGATGGATGGGGATAGGAGGGGACGAAGGGAAGTATTTAGGAGAGAGGAAAGGGTTCGTCTATAGGACGGAGAACAAAGCGGAGGCGCATGAAACCGCTGCGTCAAGTGAACCTCGTTCGGACAATGATTATTAAACTTTTCTCCCCGCAGTGATGAAGATTCTCTCACCTGCCCTTGTCCATGTACATAGGCTTAGTGACAGGTGCAGACGGTGCCTCTGACCCTCCCTTTTTGAAAAGTGGGGCAAGAGTATGTTAGACGTAAGTTATCAACACTCATTTCATTTTTCAACAAGGGAGGCATTCTATTGTTAAATCATTCAGCTGGATCCTTTGAATAAGCAAAAGGAGTGCCAAGCAATCAAATAATAATTAAAAATACCTCTTAATACGTCTTAGTAATTTTCAATTTTTTTATTTCTCGATAAACGATAACAAGTCGCAACATTAAAATTAGTACAGAATACAACAAGTCAAAAGTTTGACATGTTTAACAAGCTTTGAATAATCCTATCAGGGTCAACGTATATCATCTACAAGACTTAAGTTCTTTCGGTGAAGACATTAGACCCCACCGTATTTCTACCCCCTCATTTTTTAAAGGATTTCCACGAATCTGACACCTTTTTTAGTTTTAAAGAAAAGTCACCCAAGTTATAATCTAGACTGCAAAGAAACAACTTGGTCTACATTTAACCACAGTCCCCTTACATCAAGATTGAAGCGAAAGTAACGGAGGGATGATGGGCACTTTCTAAAGGAACGGTGATTTCTCTGCTCTTGGGAAAGAAATCACTTGACTGGATAATAATAAAAATATATAACCCCAGCTATGTTGAGATTATTGTTTCATATTGAAGTTAAGAAGTAAGCTACAATATTACGTAATCTTTGTACAATATGTCAATTTAAAGTTAACAAGCATTCCACAGTGAACACATTCTAGAGAGCGAATTATATAGAAACAGCCGGCCGAGTTGTTGACCACACAACTCGTACGCTATCTTTCGCATGATGTATCGCTATCGCGTTTCCATGCTCTTTAAATCATTAAATTATTCGAAAAGATGTTGCATAGATAAAATTTTCCAACTGGCATGATTTTGACCACCGATTTTCCAACTATTGAAGATTCAAGCCAGTTGTTGGGGGAGGGGGGGGGGGGTGAGAGACCCCCTGTAGATACATCCCTGGTCATGATACGGTTACAATCTCGATGTAGGGGGACTAGGGTGAGAGTGAACCAAGTTGTTTGTTTCTCGTCTCCCGGCTCTGTATTCGAGCGGACATTTCTCAAAACAGCGCAATCTAAATTTTCATGTTGCTCAAAGTAATATATACGGTATAGCTAACTCCTTACCTTGAATATACTTGACGTTCGGTAGTATCGCAGCCAAGACGCGACATTTATTAATTTTCATATGTAGGCGTATATAGGTATTTTTGTACTTTCAAAGTATACTATAGAAAACTAGTACCAATATAAAGTCAAGTAAAGGAATCTTCTGTTGGCTAAAAGTGGATTATTTAGCAGATCTGCAGAACAATGAACGATTATCAAACATTCCAATTGTATCAGGTTTTAAGGATAAAATCAACAAGCAGTTGTTTATAGCGGAAGGAAGCTTTAAAAACTTACGTCATGATAACACTGCAGACTATACCTATACTGTGATATTTCCGGGAAGTTCCGGAAGGAGTATAGCTGGCCAACAGAGATTACATCTTCTATCAAACACATATTGGGTAAGGGACAAGACAAGTGTTTCTTCGACCGGTGGAATATGCCTATTTTTCTCGGCTGCCTGACCTTGTTAAGGTTAGGCTACATCTGAGCATTCAAAGTGTTATTCTCAGACGTTGCTATAGGTGTGAGATGGGATAGTCACGTTTAATGACTCATATGGAACGCGAAAAAGGGAAACAAGTAAGTTTTCCTCTTCGCGTTCCGGGGATACGAAAGCTCTCAATTTGAAACTGACAATAATATGCATGTACATATTTATCTCTTTTGACGCAAAGAAATCTCCTTTGATCTAACTGATAAAGAAAAAAAAAAAAAAAATTCACATATAACCTTTTTGTTAAAGGTGTAAGTATTGCCTTTTTTCATTAGCTAAGTAAATTTAATGTTTTAATATTGGCTAGGTTTACTATATTTGAGGAGCCAGGTTTAATTCTTCAAATTTGTCTGCAACGACTTTTAATGAAATAGTACAGAATCTTTAAAATATAGTTGTATGCATGGTTGTACGGAGAATATCATTGAAAAGGCATTGTTTATGGGGCCACAATTAATGTCCCCATGATCCCAGGGCCGCAGCCCAGTGGAAGAAAGCGTGCAATAGAAAGTGAAAAAATGTTGCCCTATTTAATCCTGCTTAGAATATTATTATGATTCAAAGATAGATCCAACCACATCTGAAAACTGCTCGATTTTCCGGCGTTTGCTCCATTAGACTAGAGAAACAAATTCAAAGGAAAATCTATCTTATTGATCTGGCTCTTTCGTGTAGCATTATATATGAGAGTGCATTTACTTAACATGATTAATGGAATGCAATTAGCAAAGACATATATAAAGAGAACGTGATTAAATCATTAATCTACTGCTCAGTTCAGTCACAGTAAGATATTAAAACCAGACTTGACAAGTTCATCACTCATAGCTCCATTTTGATTCAGATTAAAACCTTAAAACCAAAAAGTAACTTCCTCAAATTATCATCAAGCCGTCTAGACCAGTGGCGTGCGCAAAACTTCCATGCTGCCGACCTTCATAAGAGTTTGAAACATACATTGATGGTGCTAAGACTGGGTGATAAGCTGTTATAGTCATGTTGTTGTAATAACCACTGATGTTACTCATTATACCTCTAGTTTAGTAGTTATGTACATATGTTCACAAAATATTTTATTGGTGATTGCGTTAGCTAATAGCCGTAGCCTGCGGGAGAGGGTTGTGGGGGGGGGGCAGTGGCGGAGCGTCCATATAGTCAGGGGGCGGATCCCCCCCCCTGACGGACTCAAATGGACTGCTGGCGCCCTTTTCAGCTTTTTACCACTTTTAACTTATTGGCGATTATTGACTTTTTTTATTGCGTTCTCATCTACTTAATGACATTTGTCACATTTTGTTGGTGTAATTTTCTGACAAAATGCTCTAACGGCGGTCTTGTGATGAAGCGCATGCATTTTCAACACCCATATAAACTTCCGAGTTGTCACAAATGGCGATGACACCTATTTATTCTTCGTTTATCTGCAAATTAGCAAGGCCCGGAAAGGGTCATTTCCGGCGATCTAGGATTATCTTGACTCAAAAAATTTCTGTTCGCTCCGCGCCAACCTGTGGTGGCGCTCCGCTTAGATAGTGTCGAAAGCGCCCCTACAGATCATTTTCGCCCCCTCTGACCAATAACCCTAGCTCCGCCACTGGGGGGGGGGGGGGGGGGGGGCGGGGAGGGGGAGGCAGCTGTCCCGTGAGATTTCCACTTTCGAAAATAAAATAGGCCTATGATAATGTGAACGCCTGGACAGTATCAGCTAGTTCAGTTTGTTTTAGCGATATGATCATATCATTTTTCTTCTGATTTCAGTAGTCAGTAGTGCGTGTGTAACCTCAAGATTCTAGGTACTGTACGTATTGTAGTAATGGCGTTCATAAAGAACACACGGTTTATTTTTAACCGATTCATCACGTATATATGCAAGGATGCAACGACGGATGCGTTTGTTTTGGATTTCAAGAGTTTGGTGAGAATAATAATAAACGTAGGGAGCTCCTAAGATTTAACCCGCGTTAACAGTGTAGCAGTCTAATGTGAAACTACGGTTCATAAATATATGTATTACATCTACATATTTCCTTGTTAGCCCCTACATCAGTGCCCCAGTATTTTAATAAGAATTTTGATGCACAGTCCCCTACATGGCCCACCTACTCAGCCCCCCCCCCCCCAGCAGGCCTTTTTGGGCATGTGAAACAAATAATGATAACACAAACCTAACAATTAATTTACACCTTAAAGGCATTGAAGACTCGCCCCAAACCACGTGCGGCCATCTGAAAAAGTTAACTTTCTGTTGCTTGCAAGTGACGTTTTGTTCGTGTCGCTACAAAATGCAGGCAGTAATGAAACGTGATACCTTAATTGTTATCTTTAGCTGGACCTGAGATGTCCATCGCTGTATCGTTTGTATACTGTGCTGTGGGTATTGACCGCAGCTGTATGTACTGACTGTACACTAGTGTCTAATTACCGACGGTAGCAAGCTGTGTGTGTATTTTCTGGGATCGATGGTGGTGTTTAACACTTCTGTTACACCTCATTCGAAACTAGGTCAAATTACCGGCATTAGACGTTTCTTTTTGCGCGAGTCTTCACACCCTACTTCCCCCAATGGCTATCCCCAGCATTTAAAGGTCACCCCTACCAGGGAGTTGTTATGGAACCATAACAACTCCCTGCGCGTACCATCAGAATGCTCTAGCGTGCTCTTCAATTACCTGTGTAACACCCTCCCCCCCCCCCCGCCAATTGGGATTGACGCTCCTTGTTCGTAAGATATACTACTCACCTCTCTGTACGATTAAATTATTGCAAGCAACATTATCCCTCTCTGTTCTTTCCAAGAACTAGTCTGCACTGAGAAAATAGAGGAAAAACAAAAGCACATGTCTAAAACCTAATTCACATTCCCAACCCGACATAACGAAAGTTAAATTCTTCTGCGTATCTGGTGTTGTCTCTTATATAAAATCAACTACATAAACGAAACAAGTGATAGCTAAGCAGTCAGTTTTTTGTTATCGAGTTCCGTACGTGAATTATAGCCTTTGCTCTGTACATCTCTACACAAAACTAACATAGAGATACATGTACAAAGTGGCACAGTGTAAGGTGTGAACTCCAGTTAGCCTTCAGTGTTAGTGTACCTGTTAACCTCCCCAAACCGGTCATTCCCCTGATATCCTCCACATGCATGGTTGATCGATCTCCTATTGTTCCTGTGAATTTGAACACCAGGCGGAAGAATATGAATGCAAGGTTTTTTTAGGGTACGCTTGTTTGAAAAACTAGAAATCTTAATCCGTCTGTTATGTATGCTTGTGTTTTTATTGGGCATTAACTTAGGCCTTCAAGTTTATAGTATTACTAGGCTAGACGTAAATAGGACCAAGGACAAAACCAGGCTAGCACTAGTTGTACTGAGTGTAGTAGTAATACGTTAGTGTACGTTACGATTTCAGACGGATTAGTTTTTTTAAGCTAGTCTTATGATTAGTTAATACACAATTCGCACAAGGCTATAATCAATAATATAGTAATATTACCCTCACAAATAGCAGCTTAGCTTGTTCAATCACAGGGGTTTCAGGTGTCAATGTGCTGAGAGTAGGTTAAAGTTTCATGCCTTGTCGTGGCTTTGAAATATTGATAAATTTTGTTTTGCCCATTATGTTGGACCATCCAATTTCTAGCCTAACTGAGAATGATGAAGTACATAATTAGCAACGGCTTACATAGAATATTTGGGGGACTCCATTTCTTAGATTGGACACAAAGAACATATATTAGTATTACAATTTACAGCAGTTGAGTGGATTAGGTAATCCTATGCTGTTGCCGACTGAAGATGATTTGGACCTGGGCCTAGATCGAAATGAAAGACGGCCGAATTTGAGTGGGACGGCTTTTGAGACGCCAATAAATGGCTCTGTCCAGCCTCCCAAGTTAACGTAACTAAAGCCTGACTCGGAGAACAAACATAATTTAAACAGACTCATATGTCAACTTATGTCAATTTATAACATTGGCTTATTGCTGCAGACAAATAAATTTCCAAATCGAAATGAGAATATCGCCATTTACCAAGTTATGTTTAACATTAGCGCCGCTACAGTGCATTGCCCAGGTAACGAACGCCGCGCTCTAGCCTATTGTATTACTATTACTTACTCACTGCCGGTTAAAATTAATTGTGACATGCTTTTGCTTTAGCTAGGGTTTGCAGTAGCAGCGCGAATCGCGCAAACAGTTCTCACAATCCGGCATAAAATTTGAAGCAGTGCGGGAAGGTCGCGCACAATCACCTGAAACATCCCGCACAGTCACTGGCAAATTACGGCCTCAACTAAGCAATTCCAGTACCAGCGACAATAACCTAAAATCCCCACAAATCTCCGACCACATGGTAGCCTAACTTCACACTTAGTCAACATGGAAATCTAACCTAGCCATCTGTTTATTCTCTCAAGTTGTGTCGCAATAAAAATAAAACTATCCATGAAATACTGCAATCTTCAACCACATGTTAGCCTAACAACCACACTAAGTCAATGGGAAATGTAGCCTAACCATCGGTTTGCAAAAACCCCCCCCAAAAAATACTTTGCGTAGCTTTGCTTACATACTTTCCTTGCTGCTATCGCCGCGCGCATGGTAGCCGAACACCACACATAGTCAACGGGAAAATCTATCCTAATCATCTCTTTATTCGTTGAAATTGTGATGCAGTTAGCTAGAACTAAAATATCCATGAAATACTGCAACCTTCGACCACATGTTAGCCTAACAATCACACTAAGTCAATAGGAAATGTAGCCTAACCATCGGTTTGCAAAAAAAAAAACTTTCAATTTGCTGGAAATCGGCAGTTGTTAGGAAGGTGTCTGCTATGTCTTAAAGAGTGAATGTTTATGTACATCGTTGCTGCGTCGATGGATTGAAGGTTTTAACTTCGATTACTTTTCAGCGGTATAATGGTTTCGTATTTGGTGCAATCAGTAACAGATGAAACGCCCTATTTAAAATATCTGGCCAAGACCCTGCCTAGGCCTGGTTTAAAAAATATATCTTTTGAATTAACTTTAAATTATATAAAAAGTAAATAATAAAGGACATAGTTTCTGCAAAAATTCTATCAGAAAAATACTGCATGGTGTTACTTCATAGGTGGTCAGTATAGGCCCCAAATCATAGTGCACGCTATAATTGCTAGTTTTCAAAAAGTACTTTCCTGGAGGTCTTCACTCTCCAAATTGTTCTCAGACATTTTTAAGGAACACACAAGATGACTGAATGTTCCAGTGAAGAAAATTTCCTCGAAGCTTGTAATAAAACAGTTTAAGAAATTTTGACCAAAGTTGACCATATTTGAATATCTAGCATATTTGGGGCCAATACATCATAACCATACTTCAAGCCCCATATTTTACACCACAAAGGAGACCAAGCCACTGATAACTTTTTAACAACTCTGACTTGAGCAGTTCCTGTTCTTAGTTATTCTGAAAACCAGTTCCTTCCCCTTTTCTATATCTGCTGTGCAAGGAACCAGATTTGCTGTCTGTTATGATTCCTTTCCCATTACAGCATGTAAATATCATTGGAAAATGTTGATTCAAAATGGCAGGACTCCAGCTGTATCTTATATTAAGACGTTCGCTGCAAATGTTGTACAGAAAATGACAAAGTCTGAATGACTGCAAAATGTAGGTAGAAATGATACACATATTTCATTTACCGATTTTAACTTCCAAAGAGGCAAGAATGAACAACTTCTTGTAAAATTAAACTCATCTTCAAATGTGACATACTGTACATGTATATAGTCTGTAATACAATGGCGGCTCCTACCACGACCATTTCTTGTAGACTGAAAACAAGGACTAACATTCTATTTCAGTGCATACATATGCTAGCCCTACAGCACTAAAAATATGCTTATGAAAAAATATGAACATTGAAATAAAAAGGGAAAGTATTTAATTTCCTTTTGATTCTATTGCATGACCTTTCGACAAAATGGCATCGCCCTAGCGTGTCTTTTGAACCATTATACTATGTATTGCTCAATTAGGGCAGGGGTTTCTTAGAGCTCTATTTGGGCAAATCGGCAAATTGTAAGCATTTCCATAAGATTTAGTTCAAGATGAAAGTTGGGCTTTCTTCTCCTTTAAATACTCCGGGATAACCTGGGGAAACAGGAAACATTTGGACAAAACAGAAAATAAAAGTAGCTTGGTGAAATTGTTATTGCATGGAACGACATTTTCAAATCTCTCTATATAGCTAGATCTGTGTAGCATGTAACTATAAGTTGCTTGATTTAGTTATATTCTGTGGTTGACTTGTCTATTGTTATGATATATACATGCTTTTATCGGAACAGTAAAACAAAATCAAAGCTATTGTGTGATCTAACCCCTTGCCCATTGTGATCAACCTTTGCTAGAATACTGAACATAGAAATGACTAAATATAGTCATATTAATAATACAGTAAATGATCGCTGAAGTGTGTCGTTCAGTTCCTGTTTGAAATTTGAATTTAAAGGATTTCGACACACTTTGAGAATTCCCCATTTTAAGAGTAGTTGAGTCCAGGATATAGGATATATAATATATTCTTTAGTATGCATTATAGTAAATCTCTGGTCCCATTGCTTGGCTATGTACTGTAAATCTGTTCTACAGTCAGTTCCTTTTACATATATTGGTTTATGCCCAGCAGGAACAGCACAGAAGTCACTGTGGAACATCAGGCAATATAAACAAGGCAAGAGTCACTTAGAAAATATTTAAACATACATATATGGATTACTGCACATGTTTCTCAGGATATTGTTCAGTAGAAAGAAAACCATTATATACTGCACGTAATGTTCGTTTCTCAGGATATTGCTCAGTAGAGAGAAACCACTCATTTTACTGTCACACTTGATCACATTTTTTATTCATTTCGCTTCTGATATTCGTCTGTTGATGTTGATCAATGTTAATTAATATTATGTTTAGCTGATCTCAGTGCTATTGTATTTCTACACTATGGATTTGGTATAAAAGTACAGCTTTTAATCAGTTAATGCAGTTGATTTTTGACTTGCACTTGGCTAACAATTGTCTTGAAAAGAGCTGGATATTGACAGAAACACAGTTTAACTGTACATCTCTATAAACAAGTCTTCAATAACAGCATCGGTCCTCTTGGCAAGAGTAAGTTGTAATGTTAGCTATAAATTAGAAACCAATCCAGATCGTTCAACTTATATTTTCTAAAGTAGGCCTCAAAATTCGGACTATTTTACTGGCTGAGTGCCCGTGCCGTTCCCCGCCCCACCCCACCCCGCCCCATTATTTTCCACTTGAGGAATATGTCCCTGGAAATTGATTTGAGCCAGTACATATTTTAAGCACTGGCATTTTGGTGACTGCTGAAAGTTGCTAAAGTTGTGAAAATCTTTTCACCACTTCAGACCTATTTTTGAATTTTTTTAAATATTAATTTTAATAGCAAGTGTATAAAGTTTGAAGTACTGCTACTATTGTTGCTAAATTTTGCTTTACTTTTACTGTTTCCATTTTGACAGAAGTTACTGTGGTGAAAAATCTTCAACACTTGACCAGTTTAGATGTGAAGCAAGATGCCAGATTTTTTGAGATTGCAAGGTAAGACTATTGTAGAGGTTTTTTTTGGGGATCGTTGTTCTAGGCTTGATGTGGTTCAGAGCACCGATGGCGATCGTGTGGGAGGTGCTAAGGGGTAGATGTCTTGGACAGGAATGGTGACTGTTTGAGAGAGGTGCTATGGGGTTAACTTTAGGATGAGAACTCTGATAGTGATTGTGTGAAAGGTGCTATGGGAACATTTTTATGAGTAAGGATGTGATTTTGTGAGAGGTCTTATAGGGTAAAGGTTCAGAGCACCAATGGTGATTGTGTCAGAGGTGCTACTGCTTTGGGTATGTTCAGGACGGGAATGACCACATGAGACGTGCTATTGGGTTGATGTCCTTACCGGGAACATTGATTGTGTGTTTGAGGTTCAGACCAGTGATATTGTTTGTTCTATAGGTTTGTACAAACGCATGTGGCAGAGGTGTTATGGTATGGGGGTAGAATGGGAGGTGAACACAAGGATTTGGTTATTGAGTGAAAGATGCTTGACTATAATGCATGCTATGAAGGACATCTGAAGGGTTGGACACCATCGGAATGGCAAGTTAGAGAAATTGCATCTAGGGAATCCCCTTTCTGACCAATTTTGGTCCTTTTAAGTTTAGTGAGCCAATAAGGCCTATAGATTTATTTGCCTTCCATTAATCTTAGACATTGAAGATAAAGATAACCAAGCTAAAGAAGATGTAGCAGGTGAGAAAAGAGGTAAACAAAAAGCCGTATAATTTATGACCATCGGTTTAATCATTTCTTCATATCCTGCATCACTGGCTTCCCCCACCCCGACCCCACTCACCAGCCCCAAACCCCTTTTCCCTTAACCTCCTTCCCCCACTGTTTCTTTCTGGTATATCTGCTCAGCCTTGCTCTTCTCTAATGCTAGGTTCTGCGCATGAACAGTACGCTAACTTTATCGAGAATACAAAATTTAAATTCAGATACAATTATTTTGCTGGTTATAGGAACATATATATTCAATAAAGTACTGCATTACAAATTCAGGTAACATTGCACGATGTGACAACTCAACAATGAATCCAGAAGACATATTTTTATGTGTGTTTTTACACTAACTTGTGATTTCATGTTCTGTAGGAATTACCCTATTGCACAGTTATCAAAATCTAAGATACTTTTCATAGCTTTCTGATGTTCGAGAATCTTGCTCTGTCTGGTAGTAAACTGCCATATTAGGGTTAGCAAGATTTAAAGGCATTGAAGACTCGCCCCAAACCTCATGCGGCCATCTGAAAAAGTTAACTTTCTGTCGCTTGCATTTGTTTGTGTCGCTACAAAATGCAGACAGTAATGAAACGTGATACCTTAATTGTTATCTTTAGCTGGACCTGAGATGTCCATCACTGTATCGTTTGTCTACTGTGCTATGGGTATTGACCGCAGCTGTATGTACTGACTGTACACTAGTGTCTAATTACCGACGGTAGCAAGCTGTGTGTGTATTTTCTGGGATCGATGGTGGTGTTTAACACTTCTGTTACACCTCATTCGAAACTAGGTAAAATTACCGGCATTAGACGTTTCTTTTTGCACGAGTCTTCACACCCTTTAAGAGCATTTTGAGGTAATTTTTAGAGCTTTCTGATGGATCAGACCCCTAACAGTAAAGGTAAGAGACAAGTCTGTCGTTGTGTGCAATCAGTATGAAAGATCCAGTAAACTACCATTATGTGGTTAGAAAATGGAAATTGAATGTCAAAATTCTTGAATCCTGTTCAAACCTCAGGGATAAGATATTGCAATGCATTTTGCTGGGCTTCTTTTGTAACACTGTATCTTAGCAGTAGACATGTTATACAGTATATATGTCAGTTCATGAAGGCTGGACAGTTCTGGGATTTCTAAACCCAAGAATTCTCTCTTGCTTGTATGAAATAATATTACCAATAGATCTTACAAACTGTACAGTACAGGGTCTATATAAGGAAGTTGAAACTGCTAAATGCTTATTGTAAAGTAGTCCCCCAAAAAGGCCACAATAAATAAACCTTTGTACAGTGTTTAACTTTGTCAGCGATTCTTTAACAGCTTTAGAATATCTACATTTATGCGGAATTAATACTTTTGTGACAATTTTGTGCCTGCAAGTTTTCTTGGTTTAATTCAGTATAAACTCTTATCAATGCAGCTATATGCATGTATACTCTCTAACATCAAGTGTTGCTTTCTCTTATCTTTACCGTAAATACTGTGATACAGTCACTGCAAAGGACTGTATAGATCTTCATAAAACACTACACTAATAAGAAAGTCTCAGGCTTAACAAAAAAAATATTGCCAAAGGGGAGGAGGGATCCCCTGCCCTGAACTCCCCCCCGCTCCCCGTCCTATCTTGGCTGCAAACTTGACACCCATGCTGAGAAAATTTGTTCATTCCCTGTTTCGTCTTTCTGCCTAAAGCTCTGTCTGCAATTCATTCACCTGTCTTTCCACATAAGAAACAGTACAAGTACATACTGTACTGCACATGTTTACAGTGTACTGCATAAAGCTGCCATGTAAAACCTTTCTTCAGGAGCTCTGTAATTAACGCAGTGCTTAACTACTGCTCGCATATTTACAGTATGAATACCTGGCCTTTAGTTTTTAATGAATGATGCATAAAGCTAATTGGACGGTACAGTATATTAACCAGACTGATTTTTTGCTGACTGTGGTAAATCCTGTTGCAATGCATTGATTGACTATTTCCTGACTTCTTACTGTTTAGATATGAGACGACTAACAGCTATATCGCTTTCTTTCAAGGTCTCGGAAGCCAAAAAAAAGGAAGTCCTTCGCCTTTCTAAATCCTGTAAAAAGCAATCTGGCATGATATTAGGGAACAAACAATGTGAATGTTTATTTAGGGAAAGTCCTTTATATGGCCTCTACAGTACAATAGGTATATGTACTGTATCTTGTAGTGTGTTGTAGCTGAAAATGAAATAAAATTGAAAAGCAAAAGAAAGAATTGTGATAGGAATGGGTTTGGAAAATTGAGCAGTTGGGAGGACTAGATAAGACCACTGGATATGGTATAAATATATCCATATCACTCCATTTTAAGTTCTATTTTTTAAACAAAAAGCTTATTTTTGTCTAGGAAGAGACATGCAATGTATATATGTTAATTCTTAGATTCAAACTATGTTTAAAATGAATATACATGAACTGTATTCAAATATATATGTGGTTTGTAAGCATTTGTCATTGGTGCGATCACAGCATAACCGACCACTTCCCTTCTCCGCTCTGCACTGTTGTATATATACGGTATGTCGTGGTCATAAAGAGTGTGACAGTTTGCGCATTAAGGGAACCGGATTTTATACTAATTGGAACCTTGCTGAACCGGAACATTCTAGTAGTAGACCTAAAGAATATTACTAAAACTCCTAGTGTACAGTACATAAATACTTAACATGTATGTGCCGTACAACTGACAGGTAAACAGCGGAGAACTGTTCAAAATAACTACAAAATACAGCGCTATGTTGCATCTAAGCACTCTCCAATTTACCAAACATTTCTCTCCTCACCTTAAACCCCTCCCCGGGACAACAATACATCTTATTCCTCCTCCCCCTCCCACTTCTCCCGGTACAAAAATTGGTGGCTGTGCCTGTGATGTACCATTATTTAGCCCAGCTGGGGGAAGAAGGGGAGGGTGGGGGTGGGGGGTGGGGGAGAGTCAAGGGAGGATGTGCATGTGACTCGGCTAAAAGTGTACAGTAGTTTGAACGAAAAAAAAGGTCTTTTAAATAATAAATAAATCTAACACAGAATGTGCACAGTACGTGCAACTACTAGTTTCATCCACACTGACTTGTAACTATATCGACAAACATTGCAAAATAATCATAGTTTAGCCTACAGCATATATAAATGTAAATATATATGCATGTATGCCATAGCTACAGTATGTAGCCACCGAGAATGTCAAAGATGGTGCCTGTTTGATCAAACCTGATAATTAGTATGCATTATGCAAACATTGCTGGATTATAAAGGCCTACTGTTCTACTGCACGTACAGTAACAGTAATTAGCCGCTGATTGTTTATTAAAGTATATATAGTGACTACTTGAATTGTTGATTCAGTGAGACATCTGCCCTTTCAGACTTAAAATATATAATGGTTATAATATTGAGGAATGTACTTTTGCTTTTGTAGATTCATGAGGCATACTGTGTACTGCAGGACTATTTGGTTGAATCTGGGATTAAAATGATAATTTGGACTTTGAGCAGCTTCCACACTATCGGTGTCGTTTGATATTTGCTTTATAGTAGAAGTAAATTAAATATATTGTAATTTGCCAACAGAAATGGTTATCACCATGTCACCTTCTCTACTGTAGTAGGCTGGGCTCCAATGTCATTCACAGAGTACCATACTAATAGTACATCTAGTTGAAGCTGGCTTTGGCATTTGGGCAACAATTTTATCGAAACGAAAGGAATGTAATTTATCTGATTTTGCATCCATGGAATGCCTTGCAATGTGGGCAAGGTGTTTCCCAAAGTTTGCTTAGATTAATGTATCTGGCAGCTTCTGTACCATAGTCTTTTTTTTATGTAGTGAGTTAAGGAAAGTTCATAATCGTCAGAAACGTCTATACAGAGTGTGAATAACTTATGCCCCGAAAACTAGCAGCTAAAAGTTAACTACAGTTGCAATTAATTTTAGATTTTATCACCACATTTAATGTTAATACTGTAAGCCAGACATTAATGATTAAAATTGATTTGATTGTCAACATTTTCATTGCTCCGACAGTCGTCGACAGGTATTAATTTGTAAAGTTTATAAACACTAATTAGTAAATTGCAAGAAAAAATTCAAAACTTAATACTTTCATTTCATTACTTATGATTTTAGTATTGTTTATCATTTATCAAGATCAACTGGAAAGGCTCATAGAGTGCTATATTACAAATAAGGAATGTTTGCTGAAATATTAATTGTTATTTCTTACACTGATGAAAATGAGTGTGGGCCAGGGAGGGATGGTGGTGGGGAGAAGCCTGTTTGAGCAGGTGCAAACTTTAGCTTCTTCAGGACAGAACATGTAAACAAACATGCAGATCAAATTGTTGAGACTTATACAATACGCAGGAAAACATATAAAAAATGGGGGGGGGGAGGCAGGGAGTTTGATAACTTTCACAGATCGCAAGTACCTGTAGTACAAAGGCCCAAGGGTGTAGCAAACCACTGAAGGCCCAATAAGCAAGAAGAGAAATAACCAAAGATAAGTACTGTAACTTAACTGGAGGGGTGTGGGAGGGGTGCTGCCCCAGACCTGGCAAGACCACCCTTCTGGAAAACAGACTTAGCCCATAAAGCCTCCCCAATGGCCGGGCTGTTCCTTAGAGGTGAATATTACCAATGAGGTTTAACTCACTGCGTAAATACGTAGGTAACCCTCCCCATCCCGCCCCCATCTCATGAAATTGAGTTTAGGAGTTAGATCATTGTGAAATGATATTTTCATTGTTAACATTTATTAGCTGAATAAATGTTTATTTTACTGGATAATACAGCCCACAATTAACTAGTTGTGTTATTGGCTAAGTACTGTAAGCATTACTGTTACATGGAATAGAATGAGACATCTGTGCATGAATCTCGTCACTCTAATACTACCAGCAACTTTTGGTCTCAATCACTGCATCCATATATTAATGTTGTCTGGTAATGTTGCTAATGCTCGGCTGGATTTTAATTGGCTTGAAAAGTTCTGTCCTTCTGACAAGGCAGTTATTCTCACATGATCAGTGAATTATTCCTCAGTGTAACTAAGAGGTCTTCTTGATTACGGCCATTATAATAATAATATGTGCTATTTATAAAGCGCTTTCCAATAAAATCTCAAAGCCCTGTACAGAAATAAATACCTAAAAGATATCAAACAATACAAAAAATTGCACCAGGTAACTAAAAATAGCAATACAAAGAATAAAAAGGAATAATTAAAACATAAGAGCAAATATTTACATTACACTACAAGTATAAAGTGTTCATATTAAACATTTAAAAATATGTGTTTTCAATTCCCTTTTAATTTTGTGCTCTGTTAGATCATTCATTAGCACACATGAATGTGAAGGGTCTACTGTATAAAACAGATTTTGTTCTCCGATCTATATTTTAGTGGTCTTGGAATATCGTCCCTCACTTTCAGAAGTTCTTCAAAAATTTGAAAAAAAGCATCATCCTAAGTACTAATAAAAACTAAGAAAGAAAGAGAGAAATAAAGGAAGGAAATGAAAGGCTTAGCTCTACATGTTTAGAACTTTGTTAATTTTCAATCTATTATTTTTATCTCCAAGTACGCTGTGCTGCACCCCGCCACCTCCAACCCCCCCTGGCACCACGGCCACATCCCTCTCCGTTCAAACGTCATGTCTGACAACGCCATGTTTGTTCTTAGATGTTGAATACATACAGACTTTAATCCATCCATCCGCATGTTCTGTAAATTCTCTTTATAATGCAAAGATTCCATACTGACAATGCCTAATCATACTAGTGCACTAACTTTCATACCAGACGAAGTGACAAATATCAGCTTCATGGTCACAACTCATAAAGCCATTCTGGACCGCATCCCATTGTAACGTCTAAATTTTTTTAATATGTACGCTGCTTTTATTGTTATTATCACTATTTCAAGATGTGTCGCTTCTACCGTTGCCAGAACTAGCTGATATATATATATATGCGGGTTTCTTAATGAAAGAATGAATGCCTGGCTGAACTCCCTACTCACGATAGTTAGATTTATTCCGGGTGGCATTTACCGTTGAAAGATGGATCATAATATACAGCGACAATTGGATTGCACCTTCATAGACAGCAGATGGAGAAGTATTTACATAATTATGTTGCTTTATGTTAACTTTGTAGTGTTTGCAGTGTGTTTGGATTTCAGTTAGAGCATACAAATGTTGAAATTTTGGCTGTTGTTGTTGTTTTGTTTTTTGGCCTTGTCAGAATGTATAATAAAATTTAATAAGTTTTGTTTTAGTTGTGTGCAATGAACTTTTACAGTGACTACTTTTTAAATCATATAGTTTTACAGACACAAGATCCTCATGTAGCCATTGACAGTACATTCTAAAGACTAAAGAGTTGAAATTCATAGGTCTGTGTGACCACAACTCCTGGTTGACAGTTGGGACATTGATTAATAGGAAAGGTTTTCTGTTTTTATAGGCTAAATCGTGTTAATGAGTGATAAAATTTGAATATGAAAGTGTCCCCTTAAAATTTTTGTCGGAAGCAAACGTTTCAGAGACTTAGAGGGTACGAATTCAAAATGTAAATTATAAGTTATTGAGACATAAAAGAAACTTTTTGATCTACAGTATATTAATATTTTATTCATAAATTTTCAGTCATATTTGATACAAGAACTGCATACTGTTAGTTTATGACATTGCAGTACATCAGTATTAAGTCAACTGTTGATCAAGTATAGTGTACATCATTTATGAAGAAAAGTCAACGTTTGGAAAGTTTCTGGCAGTTGTAGGCATTTGTAAAGATGTGGTTTAATATGGTCATAAAAATATCATGTGCCTCAGTTATGATTAATACGATCATAAAAAATAAATAAAATGTGCCTCAGTTAATACAAATTTATTACAAGAGGTCCAAGGTAGGTATTGCTTCCTTGTGAACATTCACTAAGTTTGTGAAGAAAAGTTGAGAGATTGACAGAGAGAGAGAGAGAGGAGGGGAGGAGTGGGAGAGGAGGGAGAATTATGTTATTTACTAGACTTTTCAATTTCATAATCCTAATTTTTGTGTGAAAGTAAGTTGGCCTGACGTTTCGATCCTAGCAGGATCTTCTTCAAAGGCTAAATGACAAGTGACAGTAACAGAAGGGACAAAAACACGCACAGAATACAGACAGGTTAATGAGCATGGTGAACACAAAGAGATAGATGTAAGGGGATTAGTAGACAAGGGATGGAGAGAAGAAAGAAAGAAACCAACAGGGGAAGAGGAGAGGTAGGAGATAAACAGTGGAGGGACAAAGAGAGGATTAAGGGAAAGGGGTAGGGTAAAATCTTAATTTTTAGTGGTACTCACAAGTGACGTAAAAATTGGCAATTCTCTTCAAGGACCTTAATTTTCAATCTTCAGATGATACAGCTTCTCAAGATCAGGTTCCAAGCCCAGTGGAAGAGGAAAGTCGAAGGATCTTACTGAACCAACCCCAGTCGGTGAAGTACTGCAGCAACGAGGTCGAGTGAGTGCTTATTAATTATTGAATCTGTGCAATTAACACGAAGGATACAGAAAGTATGTGTAACACTGGTGTAAAAGGTGATGGATATATCTTGTTTCATACCTCGGGACGTACAATCAGCGTCCATAGCCTAGTGGTTAGGGCGTCTGCATATAAAGCGGGAGGCACAGGTTCGAATCCCGGTGGAGGCTGGAAGTTTTTTCGCTGTTCTTGATTTTCCAACTCACTACAATTTGAAATTAATAAGTTTGTATATAGTTATATTTGTAAATAGTTATATTTGTATATAGTTATATATATATATGTATACATACTATAAAAAGCTGCTTATTGGATGTACAATACCTTATATGGGCCATAGCTTTACATTATGAACTGGTGTCATACTAGTTATTATGTAAGAGTTTAAGTAACTTGTAAATATACAGTGCTCTCCATACCTACCATACCAAGTTTTCATAAATTACAAATGGATTTAACTTTGTGGAACCACCGTCTCTTTTCCAGAATTTCCTCCCATCAAAAAAAAAACAAGCAAATCTAGCAAATTTGATATGCCCTCTTGTATACTATATAGCATTTATTTTACATTGAATACTGGTCTCACCTGTTTCATCCAGACATATGCACTCCGATGTTACCACATTAGCTCTGCGCTTTTATTTAGCAAAACTGCATGGTATCTTTCAAGATTTGTGGTTTACTTATAATCTAAAAACTGAAGTTCATTCAAGTCCCACTTAAACAGAATAACAGCCAGAAAGAAAGACATACAGTACAGTTATGTACCCGCATTCAACCAGATTATCACCAGGAATAATTTCTTAAATTAGGGACCTGTGAACAAATTTAGAATGTACAATAAAGTATGTGATTTTTGTCAAAGAAACCACAGTTAACTTACAGTAAATGTCTCATGTATGTATGTAGTGAGTTTAAATCAGGGGTGGGCAACCTTTTTGAATGAATGGGCCAGATATAAGGAGTGAAAAATTGACTGGGCCGCCCCTAACCAATGACCTGCTGTTGATTTCAAAGCTATGATTCCGAGGAATTTCAAGCAATAGGTGTGTGTACTTAATCTGTATTCACAAAAACATAATGTCAATAGTGTACAGTTGATAATTAATGGGGATAATAGGCCTACCTGACAGCATCATTAGTGCCGATAAATTCTAAGCAGCTAGATCGTTTTTTGTGATGATTTAAAGTAGATTGTTTTTTTTTTCTTTTTCTTGAGACATCTCACGGGCCGCAAAAAAAATCACTGACGGGCCGCATGTGGCCCGCGTGGCCATAGGTTGCCCACCCCAGGTTTAAATCCTTTTCATTTTTTTTCTTTTCCATTTTGCCCTCCAATCAGCACTGGCAAGTACACATTCATCACATTCCTGCCAAAATTTTTATTCGAGCAATTCCGAAGATATGCAAATATCTTCTTCCTCTTTATCGCGCTTCTCCAGGTAAGACGTATTCAATTTCTATTTATAAGTACCGAAATGATCCGTTTAGGTTTTTTCTGCCAAGGTCTGCCTTTTTCTTCCCAATCCACAATTAAATGCATACTACACTGCTCTTTATCTGTGGAACCAGCTACCAGACCATGTTAGAACATTAATTTTATTGGTACTTTTCAAGAAAAAATGTCACCCATTGAAGAGAGATCCTGGGCACAAAAACTTAACAACTTGATCCACTCTCAACCCCTGTCAACATTTGAACTTGGTTACAGACATGTTGCAAATATAATTTTACATACATAATCGACAAATGATTTAAGAAGAAAAAAAAACACCCCACATGTATATAATGAGATTATGAACATATTTTTTAGATATTTGATATTGCACAATATTCTATTATAAACCATTAAAATTTTGTTGACATTTATTACACATCTAATGACAGGACATCTTTTAATATTAAATCTTGTCAATACACATATCTTTGTATATATACCTCTAATGCAGACATTTGCAGTCCTAACTGAGAACCACTTACCCCTGCTCCTGTCGAAACATTAAACATGCAAGCAAAGCATCCTGTTTTGACAAATTGTTTTCAGAATCATTTGAGAAAAAAAAATTTCTTTAAAATTGATATACTGTAAGTGGATGAGTGGGAGCAAGTATGATGTCATTATGATGACGTAATAAAAAATGTTATTAAATATTACGTTGCTTTATATCTGTAGTTGTAACATCTATCATGTCAAGTTAAAAGTTCAGTGTTATGAGTTTAGTATCCTCTTATTCCTAAAATGTATTTGTATTCAAGTCTCAAAAAGAAAATAAATAAATGGTCGTTTTAAGATGATATTGCATATCATATCTTAAGATTGGATTCTTATTATATCATTCATTATATACATGTGACAATTTTCTGATAATCATCTCAATATAGAAATTTTTGTCAAGAATTTTTTGCTCAAATAATGCATTTTTGAGATTGCCCTTCATTGCAGCAAATACCTGGTGTCTCTCCCACTGGACGCTGGACCACGCTTTTACCATTGCTTTTCATCTTATTCGTCTCTGCAGTGAAAGAGATCATTGAGGACTTTGTGAGTCATGGTCGTTGTCCGGCATTTTGTCTATCTGTCTGTCTGTCTGTCTCTGTCTGTCTGTCTGTCTGTCTGTCTGTCTGTCAGTGTCGTAACTTGACAATTTAATGTGTGTCCATGTCATGGCAGTTTTATTTAGGGCTTTTGTTGTTTGTTTTTCATTGTTTGCCCATTCCAAACATCCACTGAACCTCCATGTATGTTTTAAGAGGCAGTGAGCTCTCAAGGAATTCAGTCATTTATCTTGTGGTGTAATTTTTGAATGTTTTCTTCTTAAAAAGTGCCAGCTCGGTGTGTTGTGCTATATAGTCAAGACACACACATAACACCACACACACTCTGAGTACACAGAGTTAACTGGGATGGGAAGAAAGAACAAAATAACGTAGTCAATAACTCGATCTAACTAGGTGGACTACCTTTGCTTGGAGGGGTGAGGGGCAGGGGGTAGGAAGCTTCCAAAAAGTGGGTGGGGGCACAACATCAGAGGGGCACTTTCTCAATCCACAACCACCACTCGTGATGCTATAAACAGATGCACACCGGCCATATCACTTAAATATATATGATGTGTTAGTATGCCTATCAATCTATATATTGAGATTGTTTATTGTTAACCGTGCTACAAAAAGATATGGGATGCCATTTTAAAATAGCATGTACAGACTAAAAATAAATAATTAAAATAAAATATTAAACTTAACAAAGGCTTAAGATATCCAAAATATATTATTTGCAAGTAAGGCACATTTGCTATTTTTGAAAACAGTGGGGGTCACATTCCCCCAGTGCAAGCCCCGGCCCCTACCCCTCTGGGGAGGGGCAAGGGGTGATGCATAGAATCATACACAAGATAGGTAAATATACACACTGAATTTTAAGAAGAGCTTAGTGGACATAAAAATACTGGAGAGTAAAGCAAGAAATAAAATGAAAACTTTCAGTTATTACATCTGTTCTTTGTACCTTTGCACTGCTTTTAATGCATTTATTTAAAAAATATCCATCTTAAAGGACATTTGACAGGAACAAGTTTAGCAAAGGAATGCTATTGAGAGGTTTTAAAAAAAGGACTCGTGCTACAAATACCAACATATTAATAATCAATAACACATAAGTATTATCGGTCAAGTTGTAGTCATGTAGAGGTGGGGAATAACATGCATGGTACTACAAGTGATTCTCATATTGTTTTCCCTGCGCACAAAGACGTTGTTTCATTCTCCTTGTCCTGTCAAGGTGACACCCTTCCGACCATATTGATGTTTGTGTCTATATACATTATCATCTTGTTTTGTCTTACAGTGGTTTCATGATTCTGTTTCATATTATAAACATAGATACGTATATATATCTATATATCATCCATATATATAAAACTAGTCCTACACACACACCATTGTACACATAATAATGCTTTGCACATTTAATGTCAATGTGGGTTACACACATTTACAAAGAGGTTTGTTTGTGTTTGTCTCCCCCTGTGTACTGTTAACATTTACGTTCTGACATCAAACACTCGCTTTCATCATACCATAAAGTTACACCACAACGATAGTTCCTGGATTTCTCAGGTCAAATGCTTTCCAGAGAAGGGTTTTCTTGCAGCCACTGCATCCATACCATTTTAATAAATCAGAGCGCTAAAAGTCGGCCCATATAATATATATACATCGAATCCAAAATTATTTAAATGACTGCATGTTTCTCTGGTCAGCAAATTCCGGGTGTTTCCCCGACTGGCGAGTGGACCACAATTACCCCGCTGCTATTTATACTCATTGTAGCAGCTCTTAAGGATATTTTGGAAGACAGAGTAAGTCATGTCGTCTCTCTCTTTTTCCAAGTCTTTTGCGAGACATATCCTCGACTCGATATAAATATTGCTGTCGGTTGGTACCAATCAATTTTGATATTTTTACTATGCAGTGAAAATGCAAAAACATAACTTGTATAAAGTTGAGGGTAGACTATGTAAACGTAGCTTTATTGTATTAAATACATTAAGGGTATCAAATGAAGTGGGGAGTCAAGCACGTGAAGTTGGCAATTAAAATTTTTTTTTTTTTAAATAAAAAAAGTTGAACAATTTTTTATTTCTATTTTAGAAATTAGATGCTAATATCTAATATAGTTACGTAGTGGATAATGTTTTCTGAATAATTCCAAATAGTGCACATTGGACAATAATTGAAGTTATTACCTCAATTAAAGTTATAGTGTACTGCGTTGCTTCTGTTGGTTACTGTGTTATAACTGGATTTTAATTGGTCGACTCTAATGGGGGGAGGTATCAATTGTTTTACAAATACTGTACATATTGAAGGCGTCAAATGTGAATTCGGTATCAATGTTTTGTTGTTTTTAGTTTTTAATCAGTGACTTCACATTTCAATTCTTTTCTCTATGTGTATGCATTTTGGTGAACATTTGTGACATGTTGTGGTTTCATTTGCATTATTAGTCTTCTAGTAGATATTATGTCTGTTGATCTCTATATGTATCATCATAGTCCCTAAAAGTAATTCTTGTTTTTCGAACCTAAATTGATTAGAGATATGTGAACATTTACAGAGAGGTGGGAACGGGTGGGGGGGGGGGAAGGAGATTCCTGGAAATGTACTCACTCAGGAATTGGGGAGGTAAAGGGGGGGGGAGATGGCAGTTCCAACATATGCTTTAGTTAAGAACACTAAAGGAAATAAAAACTACTTGTTCTAAGGAGACTATTGGGAAATACTGGTTGTCTTACATTTGCTTATTTTAATTTTTGTTATCTAAAATCTAACTGTGGCTCTTTTGGCTGTAGGCAATTGGTTTGGCCTGCTTTAATCCAAGGCATATTTGTTTTGTTTTTTTTTGGGGGGGGGGGGGTTTAGTACACTCGCTTTTATGTTGTAATTTAATATTAGAGAGCTATCTTTCCAAACAACAATGGTAATTTTTAATAAAAAAAATCTAACCTTTCAATTCCACTTTTGTGGGAGAACATTTTTTGATGATGTAATTTTCTTTAACAGCGTTAAGTTAAACTAACCAAGAAACCAAGTCACCCGATTGCAAAACAAATACTCCGGTCGATGACAAAGTTCATTATTGTGTTCAATTGTTTATTTACGGTCAGAACTGTTTGTTGTGTTGCAACTCAGGCCAGTGGATACAAAATTAGATAATGCCTTGAAATTTAATGCCCTCTGCTCTACGTGATAGTTTTAGGACGAGTTTTATAAAAGCAATCTATAAATTGGGAAAACCTGACCAGTATTAATAGAAACTGCTAATATTTGCTTTTATTAAGAATTTCGCGCAGTTTTTCAGAGGGTTAATTTGATTTACTCGGCTGCAATTTTCTTCTAACCTTCTGTTGTTTTCTTTGTCTTTTAGAAACGTCATCAAGCAGATAACGAAGTCAACAAGCGTAAAGTTTTAGGTGAGTAAACGGAGCACTGAAGATCGTTTTTATTTCCTGTAAAACTTTAAATTTTGTAATTTTTTTTCTGATGGTATTGCTACATGCAGAGATAATCAGGTCACCTCATTTCTGATATAAGAGTTGTGAGTTTAATTGCAACAAATGTCAACTTTAATTTCATCTTTAGAGGGCAACTTTCTGTCATGTCCAGCGATAATTTCAGAATGAATTAACCAGAGTGACTTTGAAAATCAAAAGGTATCTGGATGTGTTAGTGCATGTCCTACCTCCGCCTCCACCCCCGTCCCCCCCCCAACACCCACACACGGCACACATACACATCCAACCCTGCTGTTCATGTTTTACAATACATTTTCAAGTGAAAGCTTTGTATTTTGTTCATATGTAAAGTTTTTCTCACAACACTGTTTTGTATAGTACTTAATCAATGTCAATAGGATTATCGTATTGACTTTATTCGTTTCAAAAATTTAACCTTTAATAGGAGTGCGTCTACAGATTAAATAACCGTTGAAAGTGAAATTAGTTTGTGAAGTAGGGTACTAAAAAATCTACCCTTTCACTTTATAAAAGAATCTACGAAAGTGAAAGTCAACTTATGAAGTAGTTTCTCATTACCTTGATTGCGAGCAATGGGAACCATACTCACAGACAAAGTATTTGACAGGTGTTTCAAATTTAGTCCCATTTGACATATTCAAAGAAGCTTTAAGTAATTCTTGAGTGTGATAAAAAGTGCCATTTATGGCCTTGGATGTGTAATGTGTCTCTTGAAATTTATATATATGGTACTTTATTCAAGGCCTTGGAAACCATTACGTTGATAGTTAAACCCGGCAATATTCTACTTAGGATAAGCGAAATTTGTGCCATGAAATGTTTTCAGTGATTTGCAAGGCAGTTTTTCTTATCAGTATGCACTGGTAAATATGAGGCACATTATTGTCTTTCTAAAAGATCACTCATGACTTTATTCATAGCCTATTATTGCCCGCTTTTTAGCCTTGAAAAAGTCCATCTTTATTGGCTCCAAATTTTAGCTCCAAATTGCCTTGAAGTTCTAATCATCATCAATTGCTGTTAGACATTTAAGAATGTTGAACTACTGTCAACAATTAAATATCGTAACATTGGAAAGTGCATTGCTGGTGACAGCCAAGTAATTGTTGATGTTGGAGCAGATGTCATTTCATTTTCTAGCATATTTGGAGGCTGTATTTATAACCTTGACATTGAATCTGTCACCATAGTAACAGCTGTAAATGAGATATTTGGTACAAGAATCATCATCTGCTTCTCTAGCCTATAAACAACATAACCATACAACAAAATTAGGCTCAAATTTAAACCTGCACCATGAAGTAATAAAACATTAAAATTTGTGGGACACCAAATGTTGTGTAATGTGTTATATATGAAGTGGATAGTATATTGCAACTTAGGAAACAGCTAGATGGTTGTTCCACATAGATAATTAGTACATGACTTGGTAAAGAATGAAAAAAAAAAAGAAAGTCACAAAATTATCTGGAGTTGTCTCCTTTTTCCTCAGTGCTACGAGAAGGTGAATGGCAGCCTGTAAAATGGATTGAGGTAAGTGGTTTTTCAGTCAGATATTTGCCAACTTGGAGACTGAATTTATTTTATACCAACCAATTACTAGTAAGTCATTGCTGTGTTAGCTGAATGCTTCTTTCCCACACTCTACCCTCAAGTTTACCATCTTTAATTTTCTGGAAGAGACATGAGCAAAGTATCTCTTGAAAATAAATGTTAAAGTCGGTTGATATTGACGGGTATGAAAGGCTCTGTTGCTGCTATGGTGATGGTTACCATGCAGTTTGAAAAATGGGAAAAGTTTGGAAAAATTAGGAAAAAAGGAAAAAGCTGTTTTGGGGTTTGAAAGTCCCTGAATTTTGAAGTTTAGTCTGGAAAAGTGAGGGAAAATTCTCATTTCAGCAATTTCTTCCTATTGATAATGTTTCATAACTACTTAGAATTAGGAACAAATTTTTGTGTGTAGAGGTCGACCAGTATTGTATGTATAGGCCTACTCTTCTGTTTTTTGTTGTTATGCTCCATTTTAGCTGTCATGCAATTTATCAGCAACATAATGTCTATCCTTACAATTAGGATCATGTACTGAATATTAGCAACACATGTTAAATTACAAGATTTACAATTGTTAGGTCTAAGATAGGTTGCCTAACATTAGATCATACTCAGTCTTTATAACAATAGGCTTTGTAGTAAACACCATGTTTGGCCTTCAAGAAAAAAAGGGCTGGAATTTTGTTGCTTAAAAAGCGTGGGAACCATTTGTGTGATGTTAATGTAGAGATTCTTACATACCTCACAAAGACTTTCTTCTGAGAGATCATCAGGGATGGTGCCATTGATTGTTCCTTGTTTGGATAGTATGGAGATTCCAATCTTAAAATACTCCTTGTGCCTTTGTCTGTCGGCAGGTCGAAGTTGGAGATATCGTGAAGGTACACCGAGGAGAATTCTTTCCTGCAGACTTGGTGTTGTTATCCTCAAGGTAGGTGTTAAACATAGTCTCTAATTTATTGCATTTTAATGAACTCTTTCCCCACATTTTCCACAAACTCTCAATCTTTTTGTTCTCTTGTCTTCTTTTATGAGGCAGAGAATTCATATCCTCTCTCCTTTTTGCCATATCCAACCGTTAAAATTGAACACTTCCAATCAACACTCGACAGTGTGACAGCAATCCTATTAAAAAATCATTCTGTGTCCACAAGTCTTCAATCTGAAAGCAATAGTAATAGTGTTTCACTTTTACATTCTATCCAAACCCTATTTACTTTTCAATTTTTTTGGACAAAAATAATTTATCTGGTATCTTGTAGCAAAGTACTATGCAGAGTGAGCAACCTGCTACACAAATGGAAATATGTAAACCAGTTATATCTAGAGCATAGTAATTTCATTAATTTACGGGACACCAAATTGGTAATCCTCTATTAAGACTGCTTCTCAAAATGGTCAAACTAAAAATACTTGCAGTGCTCCCCAGGCCATGTGTTACATCGAGACAGCACAGCTCGACGGTGAAACCAACCTAAAGATAAGACAGGGGGTTCCACAGACTGCTCATCTACTCTCGGAGACAGATCTGGGTACACTCAACGGACATCTGGAGTGCGAAGCCCCGAACAGACGGCTCTACGAGTTTACCGGGAATGTCAAACTCATGGAGAGTAGCACGACGTGAGTTAAAATAGTACTACTAACACCAATAACGACTATGACCCTAACAATTGAATAATGTTCATAACAGGCTTGACCAAAGTTTCTTTTCTTGTTTCATTTTTTTGTGTTGTATTATCAGCATCCAGGTTCCCTATGGTATTGTTACCCGACTCGATGCACTTATTTTAGCCAATGAATATTCATAGAAGTTTATGGTGATATAATGATGTCATTTAATAGAGATTTAATTCACATGAAAAGTGAACGAGGCAAGTGAAGAAATGTCTGGGATGATGCTATGGAATTTTTTTTTGCACTTTGAGTATTAAAAATATTCAACTTACATGACCGGTCTACAAGTCAAATTTGTTGTATTGCTTGAGAAGTATTCCATTTTCTTTAAATGTGAAAAGACTCCTTTTCATTGATGGGAAGTAATTTAGAATAGGACAGTCACTAACTATAAAACACAGAACACTTGTAATTTATTCACATTACCCATCGTGATGCCCAGAGAGTAGTTTGTTTTGCTATGTAAAGACTAACATTTATCCATGTGTTTGTACACATAGGGCCAGAGAGATACCCAGAGAGAAGTTTGTTTTGCTATATAAAGACTAACATTT
>KN882487.1:47919-59285 GCA_000934455.1 Apostichopus parvimensis | reverse complement strand
CCATGTGTTTGTACACATTGGGCCAGAGAGATACCCAGAGAGAAGTTTGTTTTGCTATGTAAAGACTAACATTTATCCATGTGTTTGTACACATAGGGCTTTACCTCTACGTCCAGAGCAGATTCTACTCAGGGGTGCAGTCTTGAGGAATATTCAGTATATTCATGGGGTCGTGATCTATACAGGTCATGAGAGCAAACTACTTATGGTAAGTTCGAAAAAACTAAAAAAAAATTGTTCAGTTTTATGGAGAATACAGAGAATAGTTGATTGCATTTTCATATTTCATCGCAAGTTGTAACCAGAAACATGCAAAACAACACCTCTCCAAAACATGTACACATGAAGTACAGGTTGCGAGGAAATGACTTTTGAAAATAACCTGAAACCTCCCTCCCTCCCTCCCCCCCGCAAAAAAAAAGAAGTTAAAAGGTTTGTTAGTTTAACATTTTGATATTAGTTTCCCTTTTCAAATTTGCTCCACAACTTTTCCTGAAACTCAGATTAATAGATGCAATTTTGCAATAAATGTGGAAGCATCATGTTTTTTTTCATGTATTGAACCTAGCAGTACTTCCTGTTTTAATTGGGAACAATCAAATGGTTTGAAACCACATAAAAACTCTTGGATTGAAGTGTATCCAATTACTTGTGAATATTTCGTGACCTTCTCAGAGTATCGTACAGTATTAACTTATCATCAAATGCAGATGTAATTAGAATGCTGCTTTTCTCAACGACAAGGACAACTTAAAAGCCGTCCTGCTAAGCCGTCCTGCGGAGCGGTCCTGCTCCGTAAACGATAAAAAAATGATCAAATTACACTCTGGTATCTGATAGAATTTTGCAACACTTTCAGGTAGAGAATAGATTTTGGGCACATATTTGCCTCGTAATTTACCAGTACATGTTTTTTTTTTATGACCTCATCATCTATATTGCTTGTTTCAAACACAATGATATCCGTGTTCGGTCTGTGAATTGCTGAGTCCTTCAGACTCTGTGATTTGATTGGATTCTTACGTTTTCTCATTATTTTTAATTTCTCCGTCAGAATTCTAAGGCAGCGCCATTAAAGAGATCCACAGTAGATCGCACGACCAACATCCAGGTAAAAACATCTTTATTAAATAATCTCACCTTGGATATTTCCTCTCGTTTTTAACGATCTTTATACCATCAATCGAATCGATCCGTTCTTTCTTCAAGGGTAATTTTCTTTATTAACGTTGCTAATCCACTTCTCCTTACAAAACTTCCCCCTAAATGACTTAAAACAATAACTCTGAATTTTGTTTATTTTGGATTAAAAGGGTCGGTTATTGTCCATGGCCTTGTACGTTGCATTTTTTGATCGGAAGGTGGAAGGCTTCCCGTCCTTTAGTTTGAAATTTACAAACGATTAAGTTTATAGCAGAATAATTATGGAAAAAGAAAAAAATTGATTTTTAGGCTGACTATTAAATCCTTGTTGATTGTCAAACAGATGTGACCATTAAGTTAACTTTCTAGCATAATTTGTGCTAAATTGTGACCACATAAGCAGAGCAGAAGGATATGAAAGTAATTAAGCACTTCAGGTATATAAAAAAATATATTTTCTCTCTTTCTTTTCTAATAATCTGTTTATTTATGATTTAATATTTTAAGCATTGACTGTATTGTTTTGCTCTTTTAATTAAGATCCTCTTCCTGTTTACTATACTGGTGGTGTTATCCCTCATCAGTGCCATCGCCTCCGAGATCTGGAACACCAAACATTACTACAAAGATTGGTATCTAGGCTTCTCTGGTAAAGACATTTTTATTCCTTCCACAGACTTTAACTGATCTCTAAAACCCTGTTATTAAAACCATAATCAAGTTGGCATCATCTCATGTCTTTCCTTTTTGAAAAAAAAAGACTATTACATAGTAAGGCACTTCAGAACTTAAGAAAAAACACTATATCATAGGAAGCCACTTCAGAACTCAGTCTGATCAAATTCCAAATTGGGATAACGAACCCGCAATCAATTATCGACATCCTTTGCTCGCAAATATCCTCAGGAAATGTTCTTGCTTGTGAATGATACATGCTCAGGATATGCACGTTGTCTGTTCATGGGAACTCAGATAGTTGCAGTGCCTTCATACCTAACTCTTGTTAATAAGGTGTAGACTGCCTGCATGTTATGAACACTTACTCTTTCTTACTTCTTTTGAAGATGGCGAAAAATTGACAATACCATTTGACATAATGACATTTGAATTACTTGGATAAACAAAGAAAAGGTTTCGGTTTAAATCGTTAATGGTTACAGCTCTGTGGCTGAGAGAGAAAGACCTTTAGGATTTGTAAGCATATTTGTAATACAAATGCTTGGATGGTTTTACCCAGGCTTTGTTTTTATTTTTGTTCCACTTTAATTTCAAAGGACATACTGATGAACTTTAATAGTTGCATCCAAAATAATCATGTGGTGGAATGGCAGCCTATGTATAGCATATGTGGGTATGGCTGTGGAGCTTTGTAGATGTCTGGTGGTCTAAAAGTGTGAAAAGGTGCACAGGCTTGGCTCGATTGTGAAATATCTACATCACATTCCACTGCAATGTCTCTTTCATCTTTATTGGAAGCCACCGTTTTATTCCTTCCCTCTGGTACTTTCTTTTGTTTTGACGACCAGGGGGGGGGGTGGAGGTTGGGAGCCAGCTCTGACCCCAGGGATGATTATCTCACTATGCCCCCTTTTTGGAATCCTCACTTTTGCTTAAGTACATGCATTGTTCTTTATTCCATATTTTCCTAGGACCCCTATTTGACCCAGGGCCTTGGAACCGTAGTCCCTCATCCCCCCCTCCCCCTCTCTCTTTTGGACTGCTCGTCACACTTTATTGCGGCATGGGTGATGACTATTTTAGAACATAAATATTAATGTGATGTTATCAGTTTGCTGAAAACTGTAAACATGGGTATATTAGCAAGCAAACATTTAATGTAAAGTCTAGTAAATGAACTATGCTTTTATAAAATACGTGTTTATCAGTTTAACCGTTAAGAAATGGATTAATTTTCAATGAACAGCTTGTAAAACTCTCTGATATTACAACAATTCATAAAGTGTGATAACATAATACTTTACCACAGAATACATAAAGTACAACCATACATACATATATATATATAATTGAAATCGTAATGAGTTGCAAAATCCAGAACAGTGCAAAAACTTCCAGCCTCCACCGGGATTCGAACCCAGGCCTCCCGCTTTATATGCGGACATCCTAACCACTAGGCTATGGACGCTGATTGTATGTCCAGAGGTTCGAAACCAGTAAGGAAGGTCGTATATATTTATATATGTTTGATGAAATCCATTTTCTCTTTTTCATTTCAGCCAAGGCGCCAAATAATTTCTTCTACAATTTCCTGACTTTTATCATTCTCTACAACAACCTCATTCCAATTAGTCTACCAGTCACTCTAGAGCTGGTCAAGTTTGGTCAGGCTCTCTTTATTAACTTTGTAAGTATCTCAGTCTTTAAGTACAGTCTGTCAGTCAAATAGGACTGACAGGCTCACTCACCTGTGCTTCAAGTTATTTAAGTTATTAAAGTTACTTAAGTTATTAAAGTTACTTAAGTTATTAAAGTTATTAAAGTTACTTAATTATTTAGTTAGTTATTAAGTTAGTTAAATACTTCAGAAGGGGAAGTCTACAAATCCTCACTGGATCCACCCAGAGCTAGCATTAATGCCTGACATATTCACCTTTATGCTATGTTAATCCATTGCAGTAAGGATTGTTAAAGGGAGTACCTCTCATTTTATTTATCGGCCCTCGTCTAGGACATAGATATGTATCATAAAGAGAGCGACACCCCTGCAGCAGCAAGAACATCAAACCTCAACGACGAGCTGGGTCAAGTCAAGTACGTCTTCTCCGACAAGACCGGCACACTCACGGAGAACGTCATGCTATTCAAAAAATGCACCATCGGAGGAATCATTTATGGGTAAGTCGATCTGAACTGGGTCAAACCAAATATGGTACTAGCAAAACTTATCCAACTTTTAAAAAGAGATTTTTTCCTCTTTCCTTCTTGTCTTTAATTTCTTTGGTGGGAAAAAGAGCAAATTTGGGTGAGCTCTTTTTTGGATGATGATCTGTGAAAAAATGCTACTATTACACCGATTTGGCATGAAAATCCTGTGTTGTTCGGGGGAGTAAAAAAAATATCACGAGCTGTATTAAATTTTTTTTCACTTGCAGTGCTCTATATTTTGTAAAAATGGTAGATTGATAATTGTCCAGGACTATTATTTCTTGATTGCCTTACAGACTCTGCTGAGATAACTTTTCTAAATAAGGAGCAATTATTGTGTCGCATATCTATGGTGGTTTCGATTTGTTTTTTTTTTGCAGTGCCAATGAGAACTATGACATCTATGAAGAGAGACTTATTTCAGATAATTTAGAAACACATGTGAGTGACTTTATATTGAATGTTGCTGGATATTTAAAGGTCTTTTTAACATCAATGGAAATTACACAATGATAGTTTGTGACATGTACGGTATCATCTGCATTATTTTAAAAAGTGTCTTAAAAAATATTTATTTTGGTCTGCTTTTGAGAAACTCAATGTTTCTAGCATTTTGTCAATGTTTTTAGCATTTTGTTTTGTCATTAAAAATTCTGATTGCATCGAATTGAAAATCTTTTTACCCGCTGGTTATTGTATTGAATTATATTAAATGCATGATGTGAGAAATATATTTAAATGAATGAAATTACATGATTTCTCAGAAATGTTAGTAATATTATTATATATTAGTATATTTCTGATTGTTATTTTCCCTGTGATTTACCCAGTCCACTGCACCTCATATCAGAATGTTCCTGACCATGTTAGCTGTCTGCCATACAGTAGTTCCAGAGAAAGATGAAGACAGCGATGAAATCAAGTACCAAGCATCTTCTCCCGGTGAGTCCCCGCATCTCATCCATCCGCGATAACACCCGAAGTCCTCAGAACAAGTAGAGTCTGTCTAATTCAAGAATAAATTGCCTTGAGAGTGTCTTTAAATTAACCATTGTCGCCCTAAATTTATAAGATAATTGACTAGATGCATGCAGCCAAGTCATGCAAAGTGTCTTCCGTCTATAACTTGAAAGTTGACGGGAAAAGAAAGAGTAGGAAAAGAACAGCAAAGCAAAAGAACTGAAAAGGGAGAAATCGCTTTGCTATGAGATTCCAAACAGAAAATGAAAGCTAACAAAAAGGAAAGCTAAATAAAAGGAAAGCTAAAGAAAGCGAAAGAAGAGGAAGGGGCAAAATCGCTTTACTATTAGATTCCAAAAAGAAAATGAAAGCTAATAAAAATGAAAACTAAAGAAAATGAAAGCTAAACAAAAATGAAAGATAAGAAGATTGATAGCTAATGAAAAATGAATACTAAAGACAATGAAAGCTAAAGAAGAGGCATATGGAGAAATCAGCTGCTAAAAATTCCATAAAGTTCCCTTAACAAAGTCTAATGTACTTAGCAAGCTACGACAAGATCCACATATCAGCTGCTGGAAGAATCCGGCAAGTTTCATTAACAAAGTCTAATGTACCTAGCAAGTTACGACAAGATCCACAGATGGGGGGACATCTTAGCAGTGATTTAATGCTCAAATTTAAATTTCTCTTACACAATTTTTTTTTGTTTTGGAATGCAGATGAAGGTGCCCTGGTGGATGCAGCTGCAAGGTTAGGTTTCAAATTTATCGCCAGAACACCGAACTACGTCGAGCTGGATTTGGTAAGCACCCTTCCATGGACAGAACGGACTGTGGGAAAGTCTGCATTAGGTTTTAGATTTCTTTGCAAGAACATCGCAAGCTATGCAGAGCGGAACTTGGTTTGCACTCATGTGTTGACTTAACAGGACACTGACCTACATAGAGATGGACTTGGTTAGTACTGATGCGTGGACTTAATGGACTATTGCAGGTCTGCATAGCTTTCAGATTTAAGAAAAGTGAACTGCTTAGAGCTGGACTTCGTTAGAACCCTTTCATTGACCTAACAGACTGTTGAAGGTTTCAGATTTATGACAAGAACACTGAAATACAGAGAGCTGGACTTGGTTAGCACTCATGCGTTGACTTAACAGGACACTGACCTACATAGAGCTGGACTTGGTTAGTACTGATGCGTGGACTTAACGGACTATTGCAGGTCTGCATAGCTTTCAGATTTAAGAACAGTCAACTGCTTGGAGCTGGACTTGGTTAGTTCCCTTTCATTAACCTTACAGACTGTTGAAGGTTTCAGATTTATGACAAGAAAACTGAACTACACAGAGCTGGCCTTGGTTAGTACTCATGCATTGAATTAACAGACTATTGTAGGTCTGTTGTGGTTTAAAGTTTATTGCAAGAACACTGATCTGTGCAGAGCAGAACCCGGTTGAATCATTAGACTGCTTAGGTCTGCTTAGCTTTCAGATTTAAGAACACTGAACTAAATAGAGCTGGACTCTTCTATTGTCGAAGGTCTGCTTAGGTTTTAGACTTATTACAAGAATAGTCAACAGTGTAGAACACGACTGGCTTAGTTGTACTGCATTGACTTAAACAGACTGTGTTGGGTCTGCTAAGATTTCAGATTTACTACAAGAACACTGAACAACATAGAGTACTCTTTCAGTGTCTAGCATCACTATTGCAGGTCTGTCTCAAACTTTATAACAGAGGATTCAGTTAGCATTCAGGCTTTACATCAATCTTGTAATCTGTGTGTCTACAGATTTCCAAGTTACATCGACTTTCCTATTCTATATTAATAATAATAATAATAATATTTGATTTTTATATAGCGCTTTACACCAGTGATAGGTCTCAAAGCGCTTTACAGTACCCCTGGTCAATGATATCCTGTCCCAGAGACAATCCCTCCAGTCGGCAGCAGTTATATACTGCGCCCAATGACAAGTTACCTCACAGGTACCCATTTAACTCCTGGGTGGAGGAGGCAAGTGAGATAAAGCATCTTGCCCAAGGACACAACGCAATGAACTAGGAATGAATCGAACCAGCAATCCTTGGATCGCGAGTCCGACGCCTTAGCCAATTGGCCAACACGCTCTCATTAATTACTTGCAGATTTAATTTTTTTTCTTTTTCTGTCAATATAGAATTGGAAATAGAGAACGCTATGAGATACTTAATGTGCTGGACTTCACAAGGTAAGTCTGATGTGACTGAGGTGCTTTGTGGATATTAATGAGAAGCTTCAGGTTATTAACTCAGGTTAAAGGTATCATTTTATGAACAGACTTTTAACAATGGCAACTTTTGAGTGACTAGAAGTAATCGTTACCACAGAGTAGAGTAGTCCATGTGCACTGCAGAAACTTCAAGGTTACTCTTATAATGTCATTCTGATATAAGGCAACATGATCTTTCATTCCCAAAAGGAATTTATTAAATGTTAAAAGATGAATTTGATCTCAAGTGGCTTTTAACCTGAAAGTTACATATCTTGGATACTTCATTGCAAGAAGAACACTTTCTCCCAACTAATTACAACAAAACCAAAGTGTACCAGTAGTGCTATAGATCAGTGGCTCAGAAAATGGGTACCCATTTTGTGCGTTTTTTTTCCCGATTCGGGTACCCGAATGTTCGATCGGGTACCCGACTCGGGCCTAGTAGAGTCGGGCCACATTGACCCCGCAGTGTGCCGGCCACTGTAGATGGTCTCTTTCAGGTGACCTTCCACTTTAAGGAAGCTTTGTACTTGCTCGTGGTTTATTGATTGTCTTTATCTATTCCAGTGACCGGAAGAGGATGTCTGTGATTGTTCGCACCAGTAAAGGATCCATCTTATTGTTATGTAAAGGAGCCGTAAGTAGAAAGATTCATTAAATCTTGTATTGTGACTCTGATCTGAGACTTGGAATACAGTTTGAATACTTGGAATACTGTGTAAACTGTTGTCAAAATAGAGAAGCCATCACAGATTAATAAGTGCCCTGTTTGGAAAATGAATAAGTTAATATTTTTTGATTGGTCATACAAATGATATCTTGTTATGATGGTATTGTGAAGTAAATGAAGATTGATGTCAGAGTGTTCATAGAACAACTTGAACATGAGTTTTGGTTATATATGCTTGGTGAAGAGTGCAAGATATTGATACTACTACTGGATTCATTGATATATAAGAGACTACACACATTTAGTGTATGCAACATTGATACTACTGCAAGGTACAGGATATATGAAAGACTATGTCTATTTAGTGTATAAAACATTGATATAACTGCATTCTACAGGATTCAGTGATATATAAGAGACTACATACAATTAGCATATGCAACATTGATACTACTGCAAGGTACAGGATATATGAAAGACTATGTCTATTTAGTGTATACAACATTGATATTACTGCATTCTACAGGATTCAGTGATATATAAGAGACTGGCAGCCAGCCAAGAGTACACAGAAGACACTATACAACATCTAGAGAGCTTCGCAGCTGAAGGTAAAAGCAATAAATCATGGTTGGGAAAGTAAATGCACAAAGTAATGTGGCATTGTGTAGGTAAGGTCTTCCTTATCCATCCTGATGGTTCATAAGAGTGGGATGGTCGGAAAAGACTTGACCCACTGCTCATTACTCGGTCCAGTTTACAAAGGGTAGTTTTAACTCACCGTGATTAGATGCTTATTGTATCGAATTATATACAAGGCTGATAGACAGATATTATAGATTACTGAATTTATTTTACATAGATTCAATGAGTACTCAATGCCTGGTATTATCTCTGCAGACAATGATCTTCTGCATGTATATTTTCATATTTCCTACTTTTTGTCCTCTTTTTTCTTTTTCTTTTGTCAATGCTACCTGTCCCTTTTACACATGTATACTCTCAAGAATTGCTTGTTCTACAACATCACTTTCCTCTCTTATGCATAATTTCTGAAACTTTCAAGTTTTGTTTGTATTTCAGGATTGAGAACCCTTTGCTTGTCTTTTAGAGAAATTTCCAACGAAGATTATGAGGTGAGGCTTTCTCATATCGATAATTCATGATCCTGGTTAATACTACGTTATAACTGATGTTGTCCCACAGTTGCCGACATAAAGATTACCTGACATATATACCTGACATCACCTGACATATATATATATCTTCCATAAGGTGTAGTCATTGTTAGATGTAAGGGTAAACAGTGTCTGTTGCACAACCATTAGGCTCCTGGTTCAAAAAAGCCCACCAGGAACCAGATTTCTTTTGATATATTACAAATTGCTCCTTTGAATGTCATTGAGCAAAGCCTTCCCTGGATTGTTAATTCTGGTTTTTGGATATCGGGAAAAATGGGGTTGCTTGTTCCTTCAATGTTTTCAAAGCAACTTTGTTTGCATGGCTGCTTGGCAGTGACAAAGATTGTGGCGGCTTTAGGGTACCATTAGTATCTGATAAAGAAGTTAGGTGCCAAGGCAGACACTTGTGCATCTGACGAGGGACGTGAATGACAATCCGGTCAGTAGCAATGGTTATGACATCTATACAGCTGCATCGTAAATTTTTCTGAACACTCATAAAGAGGGGGGTAGCCCTGATGTAAATCAGGGTTCATTTATGATCATCTCATGGATATGGTTTAAACTAAGCCTTTGTTCGGCAGTACTAAAACCCATACCACTACATCATTTAGGTTGAAGCTTTAGCCTTTATTCAGCAATACTTAAACCAATTCCACTCTGTCGTTTACAGGAATGGTCTGCTACTTACTACAAGGCCAGTACAGCCTTACAGAACAGGGAAAAGAAACTGGAAGAAGCCGCTGAACTGATAGAGATGAACTTTACTCTGATCGGTGCGTCCGCGATTGAAGACAAGCTACAAGATGTAAGAAGAAACCTTCCCTATCACTTACCTATCTCCTCAGAACAACTGCATCCCACCTACCAAATCTAACCTTTATAACCTAATTTTAAAACTTTCAATTTGCCCTGTTTCGTATCATTGAAAAGATTCTCTCAACTTGTAAAGTATTCTGACATTTGGAAAATTGTCTTTTTATTTACATTGACAGAAGAAAACAAAAACTGACTGAGAATTGTAAACAAAGTTTAGATTTAGCGAATTAAGTTGATATTTGGTTTGATTTTTCTGTGCTGTTTTTATTCAGTTCTCTCCTCGGGGTGGATTAGTGGGAGGTGCAGATATCAAATATCAATTATGCATATCATTTCAATGATCCGGCAGTAATAACCTGTCACGATTCCTGGATCACCGATATTTTAATTTCATGACTACCAGAAACAACAAGTTAATGACCAGTTTTTGCCACAATACATCCATCTTGTCTACTTAAAAACTATTTGTATTTCCAATCTCTTGCCATCATCCAACTACAGTAACTTCTTTCCTCCACTTCCAGATCTCTACTCTGAGGGGGGTAAGGGAGGGGGGAAGGGGAGGTGTTTTCCAGTTCTTGATATAAATCCCAATCTGGTTGGATGATGCAATAATTCAATCTTGTCTCTTGCTGTCCTTTATTTCTACCCAGGGTGTCCCAGAGACAATAGATACACTATTGAAAGCAGATATTAAACTCTGGGTCTTGACTGGTGACAAGCAGGAGACAGCTATCAATGTTGGTAAGTCAATCATCAACTCTGCCTCAGTGACCAACTTACAGAGATTACTAACATGTTGTCATAGTTACAAACAGTTACCTACAGTGTATAGTGCGTGCATACAAAAAGGGCGGGAAAACCAGCATAAGCATTTCGCAGAACTGCTACCCATGCTAAAGACTATACAAATTTTCACATGCAATGGATAGAAATTCTTGTACCCTAAGGTACCATTCCTAACGAAATCTGTTGGAAAAAGTCCATGCGAAAAACGTATGATGTTGGCAGTTTGGATGGTAGAATGAGATGGGAGGGCATTGACCGGAGGAGCCAGTCATAGAGGGAGCTCAGTGTTAAAAAGTTACCAGTTAATTCTAGGCACTGTAGAACGAGAGTGCTAAGGTTGTGAGGAGACAGGTAAGCGAGGCGTGAAGTACGTATTAGAAACTAAACTTACATTAAATATAACTAAACTAAGCCGAACCAACCGAACCATACTAAAATCAAAACCATGCTTAACTACAACTAAACTAAATTATACTAACTTCAACTCAACTGAACTAATAAAACTAGACTAAACCTAACTAAACTGAATTACTAAAAACTAAACATAAAGAAGATGATATCTGCAATATGATTGATACTGGCTAATATTGGTTTTAACGTAATCCTTTCCAGGCTCTTCATGTAAATTACTGTCGCCTGACAATATGGTCGATACCGGCTA
>KN882487.1:14711-31427 GCA_000934455.1 Apostichopus parvimensis | reverse complement strand
TTTGATACTACCAAAGGTCCAGAGGGCGCTGTGGTTGTCGAAGAGACTTAGTATTAGAACGTCTGCTCTCTATCCTTCTTTCCTTGACAGGGTTGTTTGTTTGGTTGCTATGGTAACATGCATGTTTTTGTTTAGTTGTATTCACTATTTTATTCTTTTATAATAAATGATCTGTCATTGGCAACTGGAATATTTCTAATATGGATTCACAAAATATTTTAATAGCACGTAATCATTAAAAGCATTTTAAAGGGCGTTCACGGAACACTTGTGGACGGGCTATTGGTGAGACAAACAGTATTTGTGAGAAGAACAGTATTTAATGCAAAAGGTCACACAGAATGATGTTACGTTTAAGCTCGTCATGCGCCCTTCGTTTTCAAAAGCAGGCATTTCTGTTACATTTCAGAAGCATCGTTTTAACCTTTTGAGCGATATTTCAAGACTTACCAATGATGTTTTAATAGCTTATATATATATTTATATATATTCATGGTTGTTTAACAGGGTGTGACTTAAGTTGCCATGGCAATCCGAGCATGCTCAGTCTGGCAAAGTTACAAAGTGCTCCCCTGTAGTCATTCACGATTAATATACAAGTTGTGTCTTGCCAGCCTTTCATTCAAGCAAGAAACTTTCCTATCGGATGGTGAAACCGACTGGTTATACCTCATCACATAACAATACAAATGATTTTAACGATGGGTTAATTAGAAACTTCCCACTTCTAACCTAGGGTCTTACAGTTTTACATGCAATTTTAAACCCATTTCCAATAAGATGTGACTACTTTCAAGGTTTGTAAGTTTTTGTTTGGCCATCCGCGGCCGAGACCTTTCCTTTTTTTTTCTTATCAGTATTTTTTATTGCTACATCATCTCTACCACCCATTATTAACATAGAAGTATTATGAATTGAATCCCAATTAAAAAGGTGCACGTTTTGTTCTCTTTCCAAACTGAGTATTACATTATAAAATTATCGGGTCATTATCTTGTTGTATTGTTTCTAATCATTTTCTTTTTGGATAATGTTTATACTGCTACTATGTCACACTTTCTTCTGTACATACCAATATAATGCTATGAATGATATTGGTGACCTTGCGTCAGGGCAGATATGCAATGTTTAAGATGAATTATAATTTCTGTAAATATTACAAGCTATTAGAATTAGAACTATCGATGTTCAAAAGTTAGTTCGTTGTGCTTCTCTCTTTCAAAAATGTCACATAAATTGTCTGGATTTATTCTTGGATCACTAAAGTAATTTTTGCTACCATTTAATTTTGATCATGTTCCCAATTAGTCCTAGCTATATTAGTCGTAGCATTGTATCGTTAGGCCACCTACCCTATCACTATGTTAGATATCAATGCTGTATTTTCTACTACAATGTTAGCATACATATATATTCTAAGGGTGCTTTTAAGACACACATTGTTGTTTAAAGAACTTGTTACCTGATCTCTAGGGACAAGATTTATTCATTGAAAGTTTCTGCTAAAATGCTTCTAAAATTTCCACCCACCTGATACCATTACAGAACCCAAACTTGGTGGTTTAAGAACATAATACAATGTGTGAGTCACAAAACTCCTCTAAACTGAAAGCAAAGTGAGCTTTTTCCTCACTGGGTGTATACCTGGGCATGGGATGTTTTTGCCTCTTTGGTCGGTCAAACAGGACTGTACCTGTTTTGCACATTGTCTGTCAAACTTATGTCATACTTGCAGATGACAAAATGGGTTAAAGGTCGGGGGTCACCGGGTCAATCATACTAGTATCATACTAGCATCAAGGGGACACTTCTTTGAGCTATTCAAGTGTACCTCGTCTTCAGGGTATATCTAAGCACCAGTGAATGCTAGATGCTTTTAAATCATGTATGCAATTATTAGATGTGGCGAGCAGATAATCTTTGACTTGATATAGGGCTATCTTGTTGTATTGTAGGATGATCCAACTGTCATTGTAGATCGTTATGTGCAATATCTGTATTAGATGAAATGTATTGCAATGAAACAATTAAATTCATGTTTAATAGTAAATATCCACCACTGTTTTGTGCAATTTTTCTGAACATTAAGTTAGTTATATAAATGTTGTTCAAGGAGACCGTTTGGGTTTCGAAGTTAGTAGGTGATGGCTACCATCGGAACAGATACGATTTGAATAAGTATATTGAAAAAAACAGTTATCAGTATTTACAAGGACTAATCAACTGAGTATATCACTTTTTCTTGCAACAGGGAAGCACATATTTCCCAATTTTTACAGGACCGCCCTCCTCCCTCCCAATTTTCACATACAGTTATTTATTGAGCAGTCCTAATCTGGGTACATTTCTCAAAATATTTTGACCAAGTTCTTTATCGCTATACAGGTTTGACCTTGGCCTGTGTTATGAATAATCACTCACAATACGTAATATACAGTATAAACAAACTGAACTAGATCTTCAACACTTGCTGAGAAATGCTAGGGCATAAAAACCCTACCGGCTAAAATAGAAATTCTCTTTTCATTACTCCTTGAATTAATACCAATGTCAATAGCAACAGTACTTTTGCACGTGGCATAAAAATCAAAGTGCCCTTTTTTCTCCACTGTAAAGTGTAACATAAACAACCCTCGTCAGAAATTGTAGCCATTTTGTAGTTTGTGAGTAGTTCCAATCCAAATTTGTCAACTACCAATTTCAAAGATTTACCTGTGATAGACAGTTCTACGATGGGCTTAATAGGGACATGGGAAAGAATTTACTTTTAAGTCACAATTTTGAGACAAAAGAAAATCAAAATTTTGAGATAGGGGACTAAAATAAGTGTCCCCAATGTCCCTATTAAGCCAGCATACAGTACTGTAGTTGTTCAAAGGCAGTATAGATGATCCTCATATACAGTAAGAAGAAGAAGGAATATACTAATTTAATTTCTCATAATTCCTTTTTTATTTCCACAAATAAAGTAACACTTATGTACAAATGAAAAGTTAAGATGGTCTTTAAGACAGGATTGAACTTATCTACAGAGACTGAAAAGTGGTGAAAATAATTCCTCTTACTGTTTGTCTATTTGTAGTGAAATAAAAGAGGATAAATGTTGATTTACATATAACAAAAGTCCTATCGACAAACCCACGAGACTGTCAAACCACATGAATACAATAAAAACCTGACGAAAGTAGGCAATTCATGATTGATTCATCGGCACCACAAATAATCTCAAGTAGAAGTTTAAATCGTTACCTCATAATTAAAAACGAAAAAAGGAGGTAACCTTAGTATTTCTGCATCAAAAAGGTCAAGGAGCCAATCTCATGAATATTTATAACTTTGATAACTATCCCTAATTGGCTAATCCAAACCCTTGAGGTACAGAACACAGACCTGTGGCAGTGACATCACAAAAAAAATCGGACAATGAACGTTGATCAATGGTTACACAGACTTACATACTGCATCTTTCACTCATGGTTACTAGTAATGCCATGGATAAAATCTTTCTGGCTGTTCAAAATTTAATTTAAAATACAGAGTGAAAAGCTGTCTTACCTATTCTTTCGTCATGGGAATTTTACTCTTCATTTAGATTTCTTTTATTTCAACATTTGTTTTTTAACATGTTATAAACATGACCGACATTAAAAAGACATTTAATACTACTACTGTAAATCTACAACAGCATTTTTAAAAATGTTTTAGAAATGTTAAAAGGATTATTAAAACACCAAAGTGGCATTCCGATTGTCTAAAATTGGCGTATTTAACACAACGGGCCGTAACTGTCCGGTAAAAACCTGTTCTTGTAATATTGAAGATTTATTTTAAAACATTGCATTCCTCCGTGGAAGGAACCACCCCCTGATAAGTCATCTTGTTTCAGCATCAACGGACTACTTTATTACTGTTGATAAAAATGGTGGAATACCACTGATTACAGACACAGGAGGGTCATCTCGTAGCAACCAGATACATGCGGTCATCTCAAGCAGCGTTTGTAGCACTGGTTTCAACTTTTTAAGCTTGTCATACAGTTCTTTACGTCACTTAAAAATCAATTTGACATGGTAAATTGATTTGCTGAGAGTAAATATCACCTCTGACATGATTGTAAAATGTCTCCCCTTCCTTTAATTTGGAGACGTCCTATGAGCAAAGGGTGGGAACATCCTCGCGGACTGTAGTCAGCGATATGTTGTTGTACCTACGTGGAAAGGACAGATTGAAAACTATCTGCAAATACTGATAAACTTCACTGTAATATGCTGGGGTAATTTCAAAGCACTGAACCCCCCTCGCCTCCACCCACAGCAGTACAATGTTCCATGCAATGGCTCAAGAGATACTGTTCTGTATTGATGCCATATTAGGGCAGGCTTGCATACTCCCCAATAGTTAATAATTTGTAATGGGTGTACCATCCTCCCCCAACTTCTCTCCTCCTGATAGGCAGTTGCTGATGTAGATTTGTAAGTTATTAGAGATGGCTACAACAACTGTACAGAACAATTAAAAGACAAATTTCATTAGAATACTCAGTGCATAGCCCATCAGAGTTGATGTACCCGTCCAAGCAGCAGTTTTAGCTAGAATGAATCCAGCCACAGCTTCCAAACATGCATGACCTGTACGGTATGTTAATTGTCAGAGGTGTGCCATGCAAATGATATTGCAGTTTGTGATGTACATTCTTTGAATGTGGTGCACTTTATCAATTAAATTGACACCATCTGTGTACAGCAAAAAGGAAGAAAGACAACATCTCTGGTAACAAACTGTGTACTTACTTTTGTGACTTGTATTTATCTCGTACTGCCTGCTGAGGGAAACTGGGTGCATCTTTGAAAACCTGATGTAACTCCTCGACACAATCCTCGATGTCTTCAAACTGATAAGTGGTTGCATGGAATAGTTGGGGCGTCTGTAAAAGCAATTAGAACATTTACATTACAATTCAAATGAGATGAACTCCTAAAATAAAAATATTTAATCCCCCGTTGGCCAGCCGTTTTGATGAAGGTTATGTCTACAGTAAGTAGTGGCTTTCATACAGGGAAACCAGTTGCACTCAGCAAAACTAGGAGAAGCAGGATAAACAACTAAACTGGATACTGCCACAAACAAGAAATAATATTGCCAACCATTACAGTACACTTTCTTAAAGTTGCAACGGTAAAGTTTCCTTGCATCGGTTCATTTAAGTACACACCCTGCCTGTAACACAAAACCATCACAGTGCACACTTTTCTAAAGTTTCCTCGCAACCGATCATTTTAGTACACACCCTCCTTCTAACACAAAACCATTGCAGTGTACACTTTTTTAAAGTTTCCTTGCAAGGGTTCATTTAGTTCACACTATGGTGACACTATTCTTCAATCCATCCTGCCAAAAAATGCCTATAACACAAACAAATATTGAATTGCACACCCCAACTTGTGTGTACGTCATATCCTGTGTGTACATCACATTGTAGTGTGCACCCTCTATAGAACATTTTTTAAATCCATTACAAGCTCTATCTGTGAGGACATTTTAATTACGCACCTTAAATATAGAACTGACAGTTTTAAGACACCCATCCTATAAGGACTGCCACCATGGTGCAGGACGGTGCTAAACTTACCCAAGCATGGAGATGCAACGTGTGTCGAGCCAGACAGGTTGCAGAAGCAGCCACCATCGAAGGAAGGTACTTTACAAACTCAAAATGTTGCAAGGAGAGTTCTGCCAAATACTAGAGAAATAAAATGAAGAGAAATGATTATAATAGGTTAAAATTAATGTATTTTGGATGAAGCAGGTAAGGGAATAAATATTACTACACATTCCTTGCAAAACGACCACTGAGGCAGCAAACGAAACAATGTTTTGTTGTAGAGTTGACGGAGGACTATTCATCTCTGTTCCCAAGAAGAAGTTTTTAAGTTTAGAGCGATTTCTTGGTCTAAAAACGTCTGCCTTCCTGATGAAACCTAGAGGTCGTTGGGATCTAATCCAATATATATTTATTACAGTAGTAAATATATACAACTGAGACACTATACCTTCGTTAAGTCTCCCAATCTTGCGTCGATTCCTTCGTCGCTGGCCTTGATATACCGGGGTAGGAAGACGTTGATTGTCGGGACAGCCAGATCGAAGGACAGTACTTTTAAGATCATGTGTTCCATTCGTAAGACCTGCTTGGAATTATACGTATCGTCTGTGATGTAAACAAATTCCTTCAACTCTGGCGGATAAATCTCCTCAAATTTACTACAAAAAGAAAATGATGAAATAGATTAAAAAACAAAAAGTGCAAAAATCTCTTCACATAGATTAGAGTGAGTATGTAGCAGGGAAAAGTTTAACATAAACTTAAAATAAGACAAATACATATTTTTATTTCTAAATGCTTCAGGGCAGGATGAATATAACTACTGTACTTCACGAGACTCTTGAAAATCCCCTCAAAATTAAATCAAAATTATTTCTTGTTTACAAAGGCTGCTTGTCCAGCATGAAAACTACTACAGTACCTCAGATAAACACCCCTCTCGCTTTCAAAATAGGACAAAAAATATGTTTCTCTTTGTATGAAGGGCTATGTTGTAGGATGAATGCAACAACTTCACAGGAATTTTTAACCTTCTTTGAAAATAAGACAATCTTGTTTTTTCATGAAGGCTACTGATGCAGGAATGACTTCGACAAATGTCCAAATTATTTCAACCACTGCCAAGAATGTGTTTAATGAAAGCTATTTACTAGTTGCAAGTTGAATACTTACGCTGCTATGAATGCACTTGCCGTTCCAACCAGCTGAAGTTTGGCTCTTAATACGCTCATGTGAGAGAGGAACCGATCTATATAAGAGACTGCCAGGTAAAGCGTTTCATTGGCTAATTTATACTCTTCGGCAACTTCCACCAACCAATCGACCAAGATACACCTCATGCTAGCGGTGATGTCTGGCTGTTTCTTCATGTAACCTGCTTTGGGTCTGTTTCGGAGCTGAAATGTTGGAAGAAATATTTTAACAATAGATTTCACTTTCTACAAAATTTGAGCAAATAAATAAGATTGTTATTAAAATAATTTTTGACCTTTTTTTTCTAACTCCTGTTTAGTGCGGTTTCTCTTTTATATAGTATTGGACAGAAATATAAATTGATGGATCTGTCTAAGATCATCTTTCACACATTATGAAGACGACTGACTATAAACCAACATGATTAACATCGCAACTAAAACAACTACTGGCTATGTTTTGTATAGCAACAGTTGTAACACCTTGTGAACTAACCTAATGCCACAAGTGTCACTACGCAACATGACCAGGATATTTTGAATAGCTGCATTTGTAACACCTTGTGAACTAACCGAATGCCACAAAAGTGTCACTACCCAACATGACTTATCGACTTGCAACGCCAATCTGGCAAAAGATTTGCCACATAATGACATTTTAAAGAAGAGTGGTTTCAAGAAGCTTACAGGAGTGTGAAAAATGCAGTCATTTGTACAACATGTTACAAGTAACAGATCATTGAATATTCTTTTGATACAGATTCAAGTCGGGTTACCTCAGCTTCCCGTAAATATTGGAAAATCTCCTCTGCGTATTCCGAGACTTCATAAATACTGTCCTTGCGGTCTGTTTCTCTGTCTGTCTGTGAATGTAACTGGTTCTCTGTCAGCGATGTATCTAGGACCATAGGAGACGGTTCTGGAGAGAAGAAAATATCACAAGTTCATTTATTACTGCAGATCATGAAGTATCCAGCCCTTTAAACCTTTAAAAAACCTTTTATTAGAGACTTCATCAGATAGGAATCATAGGATTTAACATATCAAAATTTTGACCTGGACTATTTTTTTAATTGTATTATTCACCTGTTACAGATTTATCACATTCCTATACTTAGTTTGGATACAGTTCACCCCATCCCAGTGATGGAAAACTTGGGTTGGTGAGACAGAAGCAACTTGCACGGTCAACTGGTGAAGTTAACAGGTCCCACTGCCCCTGCATATGAGGGAGGCTGTCAGCTTTTACGCAGAGTGTGGTAGTAGATTTAGTACACAAAATTTGAATACTTAATTCCAACCTGAAACTATTTTGTAGGATTCACTAGCAGCACTCAAGGTTTCAGACGGTAAAAATGATTTATTTTGCTGTACAGTGAGTTCTCACGATACTTTTACCTACCTAAATCGATATCCACATTTTCCAGACATGTTAACGGTGGCCGGGGTAGTGCAGTCACAGCCGGATGTAAAAGGGATGTCTCATTTTCTGTCTGGGAGACGACGTTTGTAGAATGACCAAGACGGCTTTCGATTGGATCTACGTGGATGGTAAAGCCAAGATCTGTAGATGACCCTGGGAATACAAATCCACTGGACTTTTGACAACCGTCAAAGTTAGGTGGAACATTCTCAGAATTGCTGTTGAATCTCCCAGAAGAAGTAGCCTGTAGAAATGAAAAAAAAAGAACAGTTCTGTGATGACTTGGAAGCAAATTTTCTTCTCAGTATTCTTTAAGATATCTTTTAAGCCTCACATTTACCAAGCTCGCCAAGTACTTAACAAGGAAAAGGCACCAAACCAAACCATCAGCTATTCTATAGTATATTGTAAATTGTGATTCACAACTCCAGCAGGCTAACAATTTAATTCTTGCCCCATATATTATGGTTTAAAATTCATGGCTGGGCACTGCAATTGTGTCCAGGGCACAAGTCCAGTATATAAGCAGTTCTGCCACAAATAGGAGAGAAATATATCCATATTTCAGCTGGGCAAGGGTTCTAAGGAGGGAGGATTCCTTGATTGAGTTAGCTTGTAAGCAACATGATAACATGTTTATCTTTTCATGCTGAATTTGCCTCGATTTCAACTCTGAAAGCATTTAAGCTATTGTACCGTGGAATACTGTAGCATCCCATAACGCCACAATGCTAAGAGCACACACTTAATTCTCAAATGGCTCAATGGGAAGACACCTTCACTGACTAGCTGTTTGTCGTTTATATTATAGTTTTCTTCAACTTTTGTTACCCCTTCATAACATACACAACAAATTTAATAATGGAGGAATTGATCAACCATATTATTTCCCTGTGGGTTCATCAGATTAGGTGAAGTGATTGCATGAAGTTTGGGGACTTTATACTTGCTTCAAGCAGTTTGACTTCCAATGACCTAAGTTACAACTTATCTAGGCTTAGTCTTTGTGTCTGGTGACATCTGGTCAACCCATCAATAAAATCACACAGCTGAATTGAAAGGAGTAAACCACTTAGTACATCAGCAAGATTGTCATCACTGGTGACTATTAAAACAACATTAGCCCTAGGCATCTTGTGTCACGAATTTACGGTATACCATCATACAATATATATAGCAATGAAATTATGCTGGTGGATAACATTACGAGGTCAAGCCCAGACCAAGTTACCAGAAGCCTGTATAATATTATTCTCTGGAAATGGACTGAATTGAAGGAGCACGATTTTCCGTCTATAGACGGCCAAACATTACTTCAACTTCAGCCTCCAGAGGCTAGGCTTTGGCCTACAAATGGCATAGTGTAGCTTATGCCGGCTTGCCATGATTCACTGCGATTTAACTAACAGTAACTAGGCTTATAGTTTTCCAATGGTCTGTTTGCATGATATGACTTCTTGTCTTAAGTTATGCCTAGCTTTAGCCTTGTTAAACCTAACATATGCCTAACTACGGTAGCCTATGTTTGGTCTAACGTTTTGGGCCTACCATAGCCCAATGACATAGCCTAGGCTAACGTTAGTTGTATATGCAAGCGTGTACCTGCAAGACCAGGGTTGAGATTAACTTTAAGATTGAATAAGTGAAGTTTGTTTTGTATTAATAAGCTCATCCTTAAAGTCTAAGCTACCTGTTTTGCTGCTCTTGCAGGCTGGACGCGCCCAACATTATTTGTTATAATGCCAAGAGCGGGACGTTTGCATGCCTGAGGTCCATTTCCCCTTATCGTTGTCTCTTCTCTTTTGGTTTTCCTCGTTTGTTGAAGTGCAGAGTTATGATTCAGGTTTGTGCTTTCATACATGGGGTATTCCTCGGATACAAAAGACATGGCTCTGGTAACACCGCTGGAGGATTGGCTTACAGAAAAGATAGACTTTGGCAAACGTTGAAGCAATGGTGGTTAAGCCTTCTCTAATGTACTTCACTGTTACTAGTACTTTGGCGTGTATGTGATAGAATAGAACAAGGTTGGAACGCTATACTTTTATGTGCTGCAGTTACTCGAACTCGTTAGTACTGAACTGAACGTTCCATTGGTCTACGTATGTACTTGGCGCCTCTATAGTCCACTTTGGCGCTGAAAGAAAAGTTCATTGTAGCTGACTTCAAAAGATTCCAACGATATTCAGCTTGCAATATATGTGAAAACGAAAGAAATAAAAATTCATGAAATTCCTAATGCATCCAGCTGGGTTCCACAGAAATTACAACGGGCTGACCTCAACGGAATGGGTGTACAAGCGGTTTAGACTTCGAGCCAAAATATATGTATAATACAAACAATGCTCAAGGGTCAGCTGTTGCATTGTATCTTTTCAATGCATGGATAGTCGACACTAGACAACGCATTCTTTCCGTTTAAGTAGAACCGCGTCAGAGATATCAACCAATCAGAGCTAAGTATTTGATAATATGCATATTCAACGAGGGTTAGAAGCATATTCGACGTTACTTAAGTATTAGTAAAACGTGAAAATAACACATTGGAAGAACAAACGGTCTCTATTTAGGACATTGTGCGAATTAATTCACACTGAGACCGCAATTCCTTCAATTCTCAATAAAATTGTTTTAGCCATTTACTCAGGCTATTCATACACTCCCATACCGCCCCTCCTTTCCTTCTCTCTTGACGAAGTTAGTCCGTAAGGTGACTGGGCTTGAGGGGAGTGGACTAATGTGTTGGTTTTTGTGTCCACGCGGTAAATGTGATTAATTTACGAAATAACACATTTAGCAACTTGAATGGTCGAGAAATGACCTCTGTATAGTAGTCTTAGGCCATGAAAATGTAAACTATAGATTTCCGCCCACCGCGCCCGCATGCTTCAAGTCCACTCTCGCCGAAAAATGTCATTATTGTAAGAAAACATCACCATGTACATAAACAAAGGCTCTCCATCAGAAAAAAAAAAAATAATAATCAAGTTTTATATCATGAAAATGGCTGTAAAGGGATATAATTACGCATTCATTACACAGTACGTGTATGCGGTAGACTATACCGCCAACAAGCCTCACTAGCAGTTAACTACATATTTATGTACCTGTAGATTTCAATTAAATCGTGGAAGTTCACCAGAAATAATGAAAAAGTCTCATGCTATTTGAAAAATATCCGGACGCAAATATAGAATTTTCATTCGTTGGAAAAGTCGCTAAATGACCAGTTATGTTGATCACTGTGACCCCATCGTGCTTTCTATATCACAACCTACTCCAAAAATACAATTTTCGAAAGCATCTGAAACAATCGGAAGAGACCAAAACGTGCGTAGTGCATGGTGGCAAGCTCAGAGCCTAATGTTGTTACAAGTAAATGGCTCCTATAAATTCAAGCTATCTGGTGATACAGGGAAAATGCAGTAGGCCTAGCCCACAGACCCCACTACTGATGCTTTGGTAGATGCTGTTGCTGATACCAAAGATTCTATACCTATGCCAGTCGTTGATCATATACCAACATACCACACTGTTGAAACACAGGACTGTATAAAGAATATTCAATTGAAAACAACCCAGTGTGACGATCGTGGTGTGGGCAGCCCCTGCCCCCTTCCCCCTTCTGTACCCCACAGGGAATACTTTCGGCCTACTAGTCCACACATGGGGCCCAACCATCATATATAGAAATCAATATAAGACAGCAGATAAACAATAGACAAAACCAACAGCCAAATTCCAAAGTAAATACAATAGTTTATTGGATTCATATATATGTATTTCTACCTTTAAATCGAATAATCAATTGTATTGAAAACATGTGACTGGCTAAAATTATTTTCTCTTAACACAAATAATCCAATTAAACAAAACAATTCCAACAAATTGAATGAATGCAAGCATTCCTTGCTTCAACTTTATCATACAGCAACTTTGGTATGAACTTCATGAGTAAAACCAAAACAAATAGAACAATAGTCATAACTTTTTTGCCTAAAATGAAAGAGGGTGGGATGGATGCTCGGATGTTCCATGTTGGTTCACGCCATCCAGTTTGTGACAGGGTCCCTTCAAATCATGAGAAAAACTGATGTCAATTAACTATCCTTTTGAATTAAGGAAATAACATCACAAATTATCACACATCAAGTACCAATTAACTGAATTATCCCCTTGTTAATTGTGGTTACATTAATTGCAAAAATTGCCGATTCAAAGAAATGATACAATTTGTCAAAGTATTAGTTTGAATATTTGTACTTTGATATATGTATTGTAGCTTAAATGATTCCCATATGTCGGCTAACGCATCTAAACACCAGAGATTAATATCGGTTGGGTAGACGAAACACAGGCCACCTGTCAAAGACCTACATTAATAAGAGCTAGCTTGATATTTTGTCTTCCATCTGCTATTCAGCTAGCTATATTCCCATTGGTTCAGTGGGTATCTACTGACTGACTTCAACATGTAGTGAATCTTTCTACACCAGCAGGGACCTAACACAGGATTGAGAAGGGGTGGGGTGTAGGAGTAAAGCTTATGTTAAGTGGTCTACTGATTGAAACTGCTGTATGGGGCAACACAACATCCACAAATCACTGCTATGAGAATGATTGGGAGGGGGGAGTGGGGAGGGGATGGAGAAGCCATTCCACTGCCACTGCATCAGAGGCACTGACCAGACACCCCACTGGTGCTATAGAATGGAAAAGTTTTGTGCAAATTGGGTATTGTTTTAAAATCTCTAACTCTCAAGAACCTTACCATGAAAATTCTCTGTTTTCACGAAATTTTTTCCTTTAACATTGTCACGGTGGATGCGGTCCTTCTATTATTCTCCATTATATTAAAAATGGTAAAACATAACAGCAGTGAAAAACCTGACCGTCCGCCATGGAACTGTTCCTCATTCATTACAATCTTTCTTTAGTTTGAAGTTAACCTTGAAGGTTTCATTTCATCCCACTGTAATCCCTACTCAGTGTCCAATACTGACCCACATTCCTGACTGACCACATTTAAACTATCCCAACATGCTACATACACGATACTCATATTTTCTGTGTAACTATTATAAATTCTGAAAAAAAAAGAAAAAAAATTCCTGTAAACTCCAAAACTAGATATTAAAATACAAATTGCAATAAACACACCCCATCATCACTGACAATGTAATTCACATTAAAAATTTCCTCCATATACATTCAACCTGTTACAACAAAATGTCTACATTTCACATTTAAAAAAAAAAAGGAAGGAAAAAAATTAGAAAGGAAGATACACCATTTCAACCAACCTCGTTACACAGAGTGTGTTTACAAGATGGACGAGCACTGGAAACATGTAGTATTATGCTCTATCCACTTTGCACAAGGTATTACAGTCATATTCAACCAATAAAATGTCAACATTTACAAGTCATTTGCATAAATTATACTTCCTCAGGAATGTTTCAGAAGATACCTTTATTTACAAACCAAAAATAATCATAATAATAATAGTAATAATAAAACAGAAATAAACAAGAAAAGTATTTCGTTCAAAAAGAAATTCCTTTCAAACCTGGCCTACTTTTCACATTTTATATGAAATCGCTGGAGAGATGAGTACGAAAATAAACATACACTCTATGTACTTGCACCCTTGAACAGGGTTTCAATGTGTTTTTATTCAGCCTATCAAATTAAGAAGTGAACACATAAGTAGTGCATAAACATGAACAACAGACAAAAACTCTTTGGTTATGAGGACTTGTGTTTATGGCTGCTACTTTTACTCCAGTCAAAAATATATTCAAAGCACCTCTGTCTACAGAAACAAAACAAAAAAACTAAAAAAAAACAAAGCTCATGCAACAATAGGCAATTGTTCTTACTACACTATAGACCATTGTCTTTCAAAGACCATATACTATTGTTTGTCTAAGATGCACTAGGATTAAAGAACAAGACAGACCTCAAACCTTTGGTTGTCAGGAACGAGGCTGCAAAAGTACACATTTTTAAGTGCCAAGTGTCAAGTGCAGAACAGAAACATCCAGGATTTTAGGATACATGGAAATGGTTCTACAGCATAACATGAGTAATTCCTTTTTGAGTTAAGATATTTTTTTATTATTTAATTTATTTAATAAATATTTTAATAATTAAAATATTTAAAAAAAAGAAGTCAAAACAGCATCTACATTTGAAAGGTTACTAACATTCTTGAATACGCGCATATTACACATGTTACTGACGCAAATGACTGTTTCATATTTATCAAACAGTGACTCTATGACTATTCTCTGCTAATGCTTCCTCTCTTTTTTATATACTCAAACATATATATATATATATTTATTTATTCTATAAATAAATCTCAATTATATATTGTTTTATCTTTGTGTTCTTGTAAGTACATTCACATTTCCATCCTGCATTATTTTTGTGTGTAAGATAGACATCATATCAAATAGCTATAAGTTTGATCAGAATATGAAATTTGGTTAACTCTGCGTATTATTTTTATACAAAAGAAACGACAGCCTTAAAATTACGAGACACGTCATAAAAAACCGAACATAAATAAGTTTTTTCGACCACACACACACGTATATATATTTAAGACATGTAAATTTTATACATATATATATTTATAATAATACAATAAATATTTCAGCATAAACTATATCTTGTTCATATGTCTATCAAGAGAAAATTTTTGATTCTTACAGCAGACCCACACAATAAATCCATCTCACCACCAAATAAACTCATTTTGACCCACGGCAGGTAAAAAGACAGTCCAACTTGGATGAAAAAGTCTACATTTAAGAGGTGCATCTGTGTGATAACATTAAAGACTCTCTCTTCTCAGAGAGCTTACTTTTACTGACGATAGCAGGAACGATGTGTAAAAATAGTTAAACTGCATCAAAATTCACCCACGAATAAAATTTTCTTACAAATAAGAAACTTGGGTGTAGTATAATTTACAGAGGAATCCTGATACCATATGAATCAAGAAAACTTGTACGATTATTATAAGCCTTTTCGGGTTATGATGAATATGCTGAACATACAGAGAGAGAGCTATTTTCTTGGATTAACATTGACGGCCTATACACTGAACTTGCGTAGAATGAACTCTGATAGGATTAGTACAGATCGTATTATGTAAAGAATTATTTAAAATACCTGACTAAAGTTTATACTGGCATGTCGACTCTTCAAAAAGAGCTTTCAAAGTTCACTGATGAATAAAATTTCCTACAAAATTTTACAACAGTGCTTGTGTCTGGATTCTGCTTATCTACATCGCTAACGTCGAACACGAGCTGAAGAATGCTGATACTGTAATCACCAAACACATCAGACGTTTATATGCCTTTATGAGTTATGATGAATAAACTGAACATACAGAAAGAGAGCTAATTCTTGTCTGTTAGACTGGTATGGCACTTGAGCGACTGCACTTGTGTTTTGAATGTCAAATTAAAATAAAACTATTCATTGTGTCTTGAAATAAGTATGTAATAAAGTTTAAAAGGGTGAACTGAAAAATGCCGGAATTTTCAGGAACCAAATTTGTAAACCTGTTATCTCTTTTAATTTAGATATTTCCCTAATGAATACATGGAACAATCCCATAACATGAGTGGATGAAAATGGGATGTATAGAGAAATAACTCTTGTTAAACAATTTCATTCACACGGGGGTACATTTTCACATTTAATATGCAATGTTTAGCTTTTCCCACTTTTCTGACTGTTTGTGCCTGGAGTTGCTACCATCTTTGTGCCCCCGAGAAAGAAATATGTCGATGTGTCAAGAAGAACAGAATATGCAGGAAAACAAGTAAATGCATCAAGTTAGATATATTGTGCTTAAAGACAAGATGTGATAAGAACCAATGAAAAACAAATTATGCTTGAGAATACACTCATAATAACCTTAAACCCCAGATTGGATTAAAACTTTAATAACAATAACAACGTATATCAAAAAGAAGTTGCGTCAACGTGAAATTTAGAAAACCGATGAATACATGAAAAACTGGAGTGAAGGATAATCCAACAAAAATATGAACTGAGTGATAATAAACTATATATTAAATTCAAAAGTTAAATACGAGAGAAAAGGTAAACATATATTTTGTTACAGAACAAGGTATACTTTATTATGAATCTCATCTAATCATAACCATGTGGTCAGTTGTCCACCATGAATAAATAGTCATGTTTTATACATTGAACCTAAACCTAACCATATTGCATGTTGGTTACATGACTAATCAGGTACATTTATGGACCGAACCTAACCATATGGATATTGTCCACATGACTAATCAGGTACATTTATGGACCGAACCGAAACATATGGCTATTGTCCACATGACTAATCAAGTATATTTATGGAATGAACCTTACCATATGGCCTCTTGTCCACATTGACTTATCATGTACATTTATGGACTGAACCTAACCATATGGCCTCTTGTCCACATTGA
>KN882486.1:114916-128157 GCA_000934455.1 Apostichopus parvimensis | reverse complement strand
GTGAGAAATGCCTGCAAGAAAATAAATAACAAAAGACCAAAGATTAAACTAGTGTAAATCTATTGATATTAGTTCATGCTTGTCATCCAAGCTACTCTGCCACAACTTCTATTTCATCATTCTAAGTCCATGTTGTTATTTCAATCTATTATTCAATGCTTCTATTCCATGCTTCTATTCCAGAACTTCTATTCCATGCTTCTACTCCCTGTTGTTATTTCAATCTATTATTCAATGCTTCTCTTCCATGTGTTTCAATGCTTCTATTCAATGCTTCTCAAGTCGCATGCTTTTATTCCAAGTTGTTATTCCATGATGTTGTTCAACGATATAAGCAAGTCATCTGTAAACATCTACTTATTAAATTATTAGTGTTACTGTAACTTGTTATTCCAGTGTGGTAAACAATGGTTGTCTCTAATTTTATTCATAGCAATCACATAATGAACATGACTAAAACAAATAACTTAAAATTGTTTTCTGAATAATTCATAAGTCTGTTAATTTACTTTAATTACCCCTTCAAGTTTAATGAGGCTGACGTATCTAGAATATAGTGGAAAGTACTACTTGAATGTAGCTGGGCTTGTGTAACATTTAGGAAAACTAATAATCATTACATATATAGGCAACAACAATTTAAATTATGTCCTACTTAATGACTGTGAAATTATCTGTGACTAGAGGATTGCCATAACAATCTAACATGGTGTGGTGTCACATGAACTTTTGTACTCAATACTATTAAAGTATTTACCTCAATACAAGGAGTCAACAAAGCATAATCATTGGACAGAAACACAATACTCTGCTGAGTCATGAGGGCGGAGACCACTTCCAGGATTTGATCGTAAAGTATTTACCTCAATACAAGGAGTCAACAAAGCATAATCATTGGACAGAAACACAATACTCTGCTGAGTCATGAGGGCGGACACCACTTCCAGGATTTGATCCGCAGACAAACAAAGAAATGGAAGATGGAGAGGAATGTCAACTGCTGGCTTGGACGGATGGTCAGGAGGATGTATCAGGATTTCAGTCCAATTTGGAAGTTGAAAAGACTGCAAACAATTAAAACAGACTTATAATTATATATTCAACAGCCATTATATTACAGCATTTAAGCAAACAAAACCACAATTCATCAGTTACAAAGTGGTCATTGTTTGGGATGACAATTTGACTTCAATAATGAAGAAATTTTTAAGTGAACAGTCCACACTTTCATACCCATACTGTACAATATTCAGCTTGACTTCATTTACCATGTACATGGAGACTTATGATCAGGTGTGTTACGGTAACCACAGAAACAGTGCTGTTATAACATTGTAAAATTTACATTCTAAGACCAATGGTTTATCATGATCAAATGTGTCCTAGTAACCGTTGGGATAGACAGAATATGTCACTGGGCAGTGATGATCATGTGTGTCCTGTAACCATAGTGATACACACAATGTATCACTGGGCAGTCATGATCAGGTGTGTCCTAGCTGTAACCATAGTGATAGAATGTATCACTGGGCAATCATGATCATGTGTCTCCCAGTAACCATAGTGATAGAATGTATCACTGGGCAATCATGATCAGGTGTCTCCCAGTAACCATATTCATGGAATGTATGACTGGGCAATCATGATTGATCATGTGTCTCCCAGTAACCATAGTGATAGAATGTATCACTGGGCAATCATGATCAGGTGTGTCCAGTAACTATAGAGATTGGTAGAATGCACTACTGATGATCGAGTATGCACAAGGTACTAGAAATAAGTACTTTCACAACATTTTACCATGGTGATTGTACCACTAGTCAATCAAAGGTGTTTTACAGTCACCATAGAAATAGTGCTTTCATAACATTTTACCATGGTGATTGTACCACTAGTCAATCAAAGGTGTTTTACAGTCACCATAGAAATAGTGCTTTCATAACATTTCATCAGGCTGATTACACCCATACTGGCCAATCATGATCAAAGTATATCATTGCGATAATTACCATAGAAACAGAGCAGACTGTACCAACTTACCAGGCAGACTGTACCGCTGGGTGGGGTAGGTATCCAACATAGGTACAGCATCAACCTCTTAGTTAGTTCAAACACCCGATTAGCTTTGGTCTCCAAACTGGGAATCAAACTGTAGTATAGAAACGAGCAATATAATCAGACATATAATTGCAACAATTACTCACATTAATTCACAATGGCAAAAATTGAGCTTTGACCATGAATGTGTGTACACATATAACACAGAAACCATTATATTGAATTACTGCAGTGTGTTAGATTTCATAAAGCTCTATAGCATCATATTTCATGTGATATCTTAGCAAGTTCATACCTTGAGAGACATGATTTTATTGTACTGAAGTACGGCTGGGCTGATACAAAGCACACTGACACAGGAACCCAGCAAGGAACATCAGAAGAAGTCCTGGACACCGGGAAGAGTTGGTGTACATCTGAATGGCAAACCTACCAAAGAACAATGTACATTATTACATGATAAAACATTACATCTGAATGGCAAACCTACCAGAACAATGTCAATTATTACATGATAAAACATTAGAGTTGGTGTACATCTGAATGGCAAACCTACCAATGAACAATGTCAATTATTACATCATAAAACATTAGAGTTGGTGTACATCTGAATGGCAAACCTACCAGAACAATGTACATTATTACATCATAAAACATTAGAGTTGGTGTACATCTGAATGGCAAACCTACCAGAACAATGTACATTATTACATGATGAAACATTACATATACATCTGAATGGCAAACCTACCAATCAACAATGTAAATTATTACATGATAAAACATTACATATACCATCATACATAGCAGGAATTAGTAATATTACACTTAATCAAAGATTAATTCAATAATTACTGTCAAAACTATTAAAATTGATTTACATTTGGTGTAGGTCTTCACCTATTAAGGTTTTGGTAATTGACTTCCACATATGATATAATTATGCTTGATTTGAGCTATTAAAGATTTGTTAAGTGGATAAACCAATCAGAAACCTCCACTCTAGCACTGAGGATCAAGGTCATCTTCATTACAATCTAAAGTTACAAATAGAGGAAAAGTTTTCAATGAAAACTCCTGCTGATACAAGTTCACTGAGTTTTACATTATTACCAACAATGATATTTAATAGACAAACAAAAGAATATGTAAATGTAGAAAGTGATAACTTTAACTTGCCTTGTCTGTAAAATAGAGACGATAAAATGTAAGGCATGTGGCATAAGAGCGGGTTCCTTTGATGCTGGTCAGTACTAAAAAAAGGAATTTGAATTTCTCCTGTGGTTCTTCACGAAGAACAGATGCATCACCTAAAAGTTGTTGGGTTTGGAGGTAACACAAGGATACAAATTATAATTACATAATAGTCAGGCTATTGTAACCATAGTAACCTAAAAGTTGTTGGGTTTGGAGGTAATTACACAAGGATACAAATTATAATACATAATAGTCAGGCTATTGTAACCATAGTAACCTAAAAGTTGTTGGGTTTGGAGGTAACACAAAGATACAAATTATAATTACATAATAGTCAGGCTATTGTAACCATAGTAATCTAAAAGTTGTTGGGTTTGGAGGTAATTACACAAGGATACAAATTATAATACATAATAGTCGGGCTATTGTAACCATAGTAACCTAAAAGTTGTTGGGTTTGGAGGTAATTACACAAGGATACAAATTATAATACATAATAGTCAGGCTATTGTAACCATAGTAACATGCATTTCTATAAATGATATCCATATCCATTAAGTACTGTAGTTATTGTTACAGTACTAGGATTTTAAAAGTTGAGTCTGCAAGACTCAACGTCTTGAAAATGTTTGTCTGCTCAGAAAAACTTGCGTACCTGTAGTCCTCCATGAAAACCTGCTTTTTAAAATACCTCTACAGGAGTGCACAATACTTAGTTATAATGACCCCTGACAAGACATTGGCTTGTGCACAACGATAGTCTATAGTGATTGGTCTATAATGTGCACGCAAGAAAAATCAAATGATGAAACTTGTAACTAACATACAAGAACAAAATGACTGTCAAATTCGGAAGCAGGAAATTTTTCCATAGACTAGTTACCATATGCTGGCCTAGGCATCATGCAGTGCACACTACTGTACGAATATCAAAATATTGAAAACATGTTACGAAAAACAAGTGACTAGAGAGGAATTGCAAGAATAAAAATATGTATAAATTACATTAAGATCTCAATGACACAAGCACACGCCCCTTAAAGGCCTAGTACTTGCTCCCAACTTTTATGGGCCGCTGTTGTACTGTAAGTTACCATTAACAGTTACCCATACAACTTATTCTTAAGTTTTATTCAAAGTTGAACAAAGTTCCTAGTCCGTCTAACCCCAGCCAGTTCTGACCTCTTTCCCATTACAGTATGTAATTATCTTTTTTTTAAACTTTAGCACCAATGGCTACTTTTGACAAAGTATGAAGTATATAGTTTACACTCACAAAAATTTAACTGAAGCATGGACCGCAAAAATTCTTACAAGTTTGCAATGAAGAAATTACTGTGGTTAATTTAATGCACATTTTACTTATAAAGCAACTCAATGCTGAGTGAACAAACATACTGTGAGATGACAAATCATTTTTAGCATCCCACACAATTCATAAATTGTCTCAACTCATTACATTTTGTGATCAAACAATGATTCAAATAGTTACAATTCAACTACAACTTCGTACCATGAACGCTACTTGTCAAAATATGGAACAACAAGGCCGAACTTTATGATATTTGAGTGCACACATATGATAGCCTATAGCACAAACTTTGCTATCGTTACAAATGGGAACGTTACAAGTAGTTGCAGTTAAACAATATATACTTTTTGTTCATTGAGCACAACAGATGCAAGAATGTTCCCAGACAATAGGTAAGGGACTATTAGCCAATCAAGTAAATTTGGACATGCATCATTGACTACTGTTTATTTAGCATAAAAATCTCTGCAATGGAAGTGTTGTTAACTCTGTACTTTGCAGTTGATTGTTATGATCAATTTGTTTTCAAAAATATTTCAATCATTTGTACAAAGGATTGGAGGATATTTTGGTTCTTTTGAGGAGAGGTTTTTTGAAAAGAAAAAAATTATATTCATAAAAAAAGTGTTTGTTATGTTTTGCATAGGCCTAGCTGTGAGTGTGTGTAATACTTGGGTTTGTTTGCACCCACACAAGCAATTTGAAGGTTTTGCGTCCCTGGCTAAAAGATTGCGTCCCGGATGCAGAATCCTGCGGTCGAAACAATACTGATAAAGTACTGTTAGTGCTAATTGCTGATAAAGTACTGTTAGTGCTAATTGCTGATAAAGTACTGTTAAGTGCTAATTGCTGATAAAGTATACTGTTAGTGCTAATTGCTGATAAAGTACTGTTAGTGCTAATTGCTGATAAAGTACTGTTAAGTGCTAATTGCTGATAAAGTATACTGTTAGTGCTAATTGCTGATAAAGTACTGTTAGTGCTAATTATTTGTGATAATTCAACTAACTTGGGAAGCACAGAGGAGGAAGATTAACAATCATCTCGTAATTCGGAAGACTTGAGATGGAGAAGGCCATCATTGAAAACCTCTTTGATGACTTGTCGAAAATGATGTTCCCTTCTTTAGTAGGGGTACATGTAGGTGATGTAGAAGACACAGTGAGTGGTTCTGTATGGTGACCAGAAGTAGGATGACCAGATCTGTTAGGAAATATTGCCTGCTGGTGTGTCATTACTGCTAAGATCTGTGGCTCGTAACTATTGTTAAAAACAGATGAGCTTTCCCTCTGAAAGAGATTTAAATATAACATTACTGTTACTACATGGATGACAAAATTGTTTGCCCGCACCTAAAAGGCAGATGTAGAAATTGAAGTGATTGCACAGTTTTTAATCAGCAAACAATTTCAAAGCAGTTTACACACCTCAAAGCATGATAATATAGCTTGAACACACAACATGATTATGAAGCAGGATTATAGTCAGGATACAGGGTGCATGTCAATATTTTAGTTTCCAATGAACTTATGTACTTATTATTAAACCAACAACAAAGAGACATGTCAACATTCAAGTGCAGAATAGCATTTCTTCTATTCAAAGTCATAATGTGAAAATATAAATTCAATTTTTTTTTTTATAGAAATGTGACAAAAATTCAACTTTTTCTTCTACCAGAAGAAACGTAACTTAGACAAACTTATATGTTAAAAAAAGAAGTTGACATTTTGAGAGGAAATAATCAAAACTTTGAGATGAATATTGGAAATTCTGTATAAAGAGTAAAACATGAGAGAAACTAGAATTTCAAGTTAAAATCTAGTCAAATGTTAAATCAAAAATGGTTGAAATTTACATTGTCCAATTGGGCTACTGTTGAGATGCCCTTCCCTCCCCTTGCCCCCCCCCCACTCCCCAAAATTTGACAAACAAGTCAATACCCATTCAACAAGACTGCACAAGCTGCAGGAATGATTGCTTTCATGGGGTGCCTTTAATTTTCTGCAGTACTTGAGAAAGTGGTCAGAAACTGCAGTCCACCTTTATGCTGTATTCTAACTTGAAAGATGAAGCAGAACTTATATGTTGAAGATTGAAAATATGTCACTATTATTAAACATTCTGGGTCAAAAAACTACAATTAATAACACTTTCTATTAATTAAATACAGCAAACTCTGTAATACTTACCACTGATTTTATCTTGAGTCCAGTGTCTTCATTCATGCCAACAATTACACATAATTCCACCAGGCCATTATGCAACTTTGGTGTCAGCTTATGTGTTCCAAACTTTGAAGATACCATTGCTGATGTAATTCCAGGCGTTGGGATGCGACTCATACTCTTCATTCTAAACAAATTTTGATGCTTACCACGTCCTTGCCTTTTCACAGGCCTAGCAGGGGAATCTGCACTCTTTGGCACATTGTGAAGAGGACTGGATGAGGTTCTCCAGAACCGAGTTCTTGAAATACCAACATCTGTTGCATCTGAAGACAGATGATCTGCAACATTTGGAATAAATAGTGATAGCTTTTCTTTTATTGGGGATGTCCCTGGGCTACTGTTTGCTTCAGATTGTGCTTTGGCATTAGGCTGTGAGGTATTACCGTTAGATTCTCCCAGAGTATCACCATCACTCCATGCTCGGTCTTCCATGTTTGCTGTTTAGATTAGCAGTCAGCTAAACTAGTAACAGTAGTAACACAGTAACACCAACAGGCAATTATCTTTGCCAGGCCCTAGGCCTACTGTATATATATATACCCTATATTTACTAATTACCAGTTTAGCTGCAATAACTGTGCTGATCAATAGGCGACAAGTACTGTATGATTTGTATTTGCAGTGTCATGTGATAAGTCTACTACTTTTCAAATTTCGAAATCTTGAAAACTTGCGCACTTAGCACACTAGCCTACGGTAGCCTAACTAAAGTTAGGCTCCAGTTTATGGGTTATCACACCAATGAATATGGGAAAGCTCACGAAGTGAAGCATAAACCACTGTCAAGGCGGGCACAAGGAGAACTCATTACTCTCAGAGATAATCACACCAGTCATAAGACGTACAGTTGTAGTTCCTTTTGACTTTTAGAAATGTTCCACCTGTCCTTAGACGAACTAGGTGTGACTCCTTTTGTTTGATGCAAGTGCAACTAGCGCACGATACTTTGATTTTATGGCCGTCGGTCTGACTGGGGACTTCCCGTCAGCTGTGTGATTGCGTCACTAATTGACCCCAAAGGTTAAATCTAGCATATTCAGGGATCTCACTGCGACTTTCTGGTTTCACACAATTTGCCACGAAGTTAAGATTTTAGTGTTGATTTTAGTGTTGTCTTATTCACGAGAATGGACGAAGGTATTCTTGAATGGCTCAACAACGGCATGGATAAAGATGGTGCTATTAAAGTTGGAGAAATTGATGGTGTTTTCTCTTTATTGAGCCATGTAAGCGTCCAAATAATATCCTGACACAGGAGGGTATAAGCATTGAAAGCTTCGCAATGTACCTATTGAGCGATAACGTAGGATGTCATTAGGCCTAGGCTTATGACGAGGCATACCATCTTAGTTACGAAGGCTAAATAATACAAACTGTAAATTAATGTTTAATTCAAAGTCACTGCTTAATGTAGGCTATACAGAAGCCTTGTCATATCCCTATGTTTTGCCGGAAGTCTTCAAGTTAATCTATCAAGATGCTATGAGACTGTTCATTAAGTCTGTTTTGACCATGAACTTAGGCTTTATCTATCTGGATATCTCACTGCACAGGAAAGTTACCAACTATACAGGGTCATGTGACGTGCATGGGACATATCTACAGTAGGCCTTTCAACTAGAAATCTTACTGTTGTGTACAGTTAAGGAAAAGTCTGAGCAGGCCTAATTAATAACAGTAATCAGCAACTTGTTTGAGAAACTTGGCCATCAGTATTGCCCCCAAAATGACTTTACTTCCATCCTCGAAACATTTTACCTGAGCACAGAAACATTCCTTGTCAATGTTAAACATTCAGGTGATTATCTTGGAAGTTATGAGTACCAAGGATGGTCAAAACCTCTAGAAGAACATTGCGAGGATATTTGCAATTGAAATATTTGATTTCAAAATTGATGGCCTTTAACGTCATGAGTCAAATGTTGTGATTGACAAATCATTGCTTGATTATCAGTAATTGATAATATATAGTGTAATACTAATTTAATTTAGCCTATATGGTTTGTGGAGAATGAAACATGGCTTTAATAATGACAGCCAACGTCAGTGTGCTGTGTGAAAACATATTAGACTTACAGTATGATTAGTCATTAATGTCCGTTCCATTAAATTCCGTTAAATGTAAACTTAGGTTTTCTCTCCTGTTTTTTTTTGGCCTGCAGGTTGACTGGTCAGAGAGGTGGCTTCAAGCTCTTCTTGTGTTTCACATTCTTTGTTTTGTTGCAACAATTTTGACCAGGTTTTACACCAATATTCAAGCATTCCTTTTCATTGCACTATGTAAGTTGAAGTTCAAACTACACAGTTGAGGACCAGTTAATGTTTTACATTTTGTCACTATCAGTGTGGTCCTCAAGGTTCAATATATTTAAAGTAATTAAATACTCATTCAAATACTTTTATATGTATGACAAATGTCCTGACTATTAAACTAATAAATTTGTTATATCAAAGATTTTGTTTACATTATTGTATAGCAGCTTTGAAATTTGTGACTTTTGTTTAACCAAATGTTGTTAATACTAGAAGTATTGAACTTTTGCAGACAGAACCTGCTACATATCTTTGCATCATGACAGTTTTTGAATGGGTTTGTGGACGACATTGCTCACATATATACAATCATAACTTGCTTATCATCATTATCCCGCATTTACAACATCAGACTGTTAAACCTTTTGATGAAGTTAAACTGGTTAAATTCCTTTCCATTCATTCTCCAGCTTTATAAATAATTTTACATAAATTTGTACCAATATATGGCTTACATTTCTTTTCATTCATTCATTCACTAATTGTATGAATAATTACATGAATATATATGAGTTTCTTTTTAGTAACAGCGTGTTTGTTGGTTCTTCCTCTCCTATTACAGTGGCAATTGTATTTTTTGCTGAAACCATCAATCAGTATGCGGCCCTCAACTTCAAGCACTTTTCACGTCTGCAATACTTTGACTCTGGTGGTCTGTTTATTTCCCTGGTTCTGTGCTTACCTATACTCTTAAACTGTTTTGTAATGTTGGTAAGTAACAATTATCCCATGATACTAATTGTTTCATCTCCCAAAACTTACAGTAAATAGTTACCGAAAAGTCTCATTGTAACATATACCTACAGTATTAAACATCTTAACCAAATAGGAAAACATTAATAAAACAGCTGAAGTGTGTGTTTAAAATATTGGACTCCTTCTGCAATCTACACCATGTAACACAGCACAAGAAAGATGTGGTGAACTGTCAAATGTGTTCTACGTATGTTATATCCTTCTGAATTTATGGCAAAAGCCGACAGATATTTGAATGTAACTTGTAAAATATGTAATGAAGTTTGAAATTTTCTCATTTGTGTTTTGTGGTTATAATTGTATGAGAAGTGTCTGAATTTTGTTATAATGACATAAATTTGGCTGAAAACGTATTTATAAGGATTATGTGGATTGATTAGTTTCAATAGTGGATTGAATTGTGTGGAGCCTGTTTCATCAAATTATGACACAACCAATTTGCATACAATTTGCATATATTAGCCTACAGACCTCAATCAAGAATGTACAAAACTGTTAATAACTCCAAGGATGGTTATTCTCACTAAGCACACAGACAGAAACACAAACGTAATTAGGAATGAAAGTTACAAGTGACAATCAAAGCGCAAAGGTATAATAAATACTGTTCTCTTTTATACTTTCGAAACATTATATATGTGTAGTGAAACAGACATTAAAGAAGAAGGAATTTCCTTCTCAAAAAAACTTTCAAAGTTACAGTAACCCTAGGTGAAAAAGGGTGAAATATTTACTTAAAAATATTGATTTAGGCATAAAAAAACATTCTTACCATGAAGATATATGAAGATGAGATGACTTGTTGCAATTGCAGGCTCAAGATTTTGTTTGTGATATTTGTACAGATATTCTGGCTATACAGAGCAGGAACGATGCTAGTTAAAGTGAAGAAAGCCAAGTTAAAGCAAAGGTCCGGTAAGAAGACTCAAGGACCAAATGAAGAAACAGAGTCCAAAGAAAATGTAACAGAAGAATACAAGAAAGAGAAATGAAGAGGTTAGAAGTTAATATAGTCTAAGAATGAATCTTAAAGAGACAAATACAATGAGAAATATGAACTCCTTGCAAATATTGTTTCTTTGTATCAGTTTATCGGTTACCTTATCTACCTTATTCAAAATGAAAGTATATATTAGGCCAATAAAAAGGCTATAAATACAATAATTGCTGTATGTAGTAATAGCATCAAGAGCTAATGCTGTAATTTTGTTTGCAAGAAGTAAAAGTGAAAGCCCATCTAATGGTTTGTTTTCTTCAATTAAGCAAATATTACACATATGGATGACTTTTTTATTAGCTTAGCCTTCCTCTCTGTAAGTTTTGTATGTTTTTTGGGATAAACTTGCATATCATCTTTCATATGTTGAAATTACAAAAGAAAATCTTATTTCATCACAAGCTATCATATTTGAATGCTTCCTGGGTTTTGGGGTTTTGATAAAATGTTCAACTAAACACAAAACGTTTGTTGCTTACATATGATTGTGATAGTTAGTGTGACATATGTTAAGGGGAAATAGTCATTCAGTGATTATTTTCTACAATAGCTAAATGTTAATTAAATTCCAAGTCAGTTTCCTTTGTTGTCTTCAAGTATTTACCTAATATCTTGCTGTTTTTTTGTTCCAAATCAAGTGTAATATATCGTTATGATTTAATTACCAACTGCATTTCATTTGTCTTTTCAAATCTTTTGTACTTTGCCTCACCAATCTGTAGCCTTTTGTTTGTTTTATTAATTCAAATACATTGTTCTGTTTATTACGTCCAATACATTGTTCTGTTATTAAGTCAAATGCCTGTTCTGTTTTTTCAGTGGCAAAGTTTCTTATGTTGGCTGGATTCCTGCAACACCGTCACCATGAGGCTGCATAGACTGTCACACATCCCGGAAAGTCTTCAGAAATGTCTGGCCGGTTACCCTCATTAATCAAATTAAGGGTCTTATCTCATAAACTGTTACCACAAGGTCATGAACATCAGGCATACCACTCTCTCTCTCCATATAAACTGAATCACATCAAAATACTCTTAATGTGTTTGATCTTCAGAGCAAACACTTTTAAGAGTATCAGGTATTTTGGATACCATTTTACCTTCCTTTACTTTGCATTAGTTACATTTATTCCCAATAAATGTCATGTTTGGTCAGTTTTGTCAACAGAATCAGTACATGTGGTCCAAGCACTAGTGAAAGATACCAATTGATTCAACTACATTGAACAGATATGTACAGTTAAAATCTTAAAGTTTGTTGTGTTTCACATTTAAGAGGGTTTTCTGGAACAGGAGAGAAAAGGTAGTTCTGTGGAATGACAATCAATATCTCAGCTTGTCTATCAGACATTGCTAATTAATGAGTTTTGTATATTATTCTTTATCTACTGTGGTATGCTGTTTTTTTATAATATAAAAAGAATATGTCAGTTCAAGGGAAAACACGTATTCTGTTGCTATGTCATTAAATACTGAGATGTAAATCTGTAGCCTTGTTGCTATGGAGGCATTATCATGGGTGTATCTGTAAGTAATGTACTCGGACCTATGCAAAGTACTAAAGCTTAACTGTTGTACATACATCAAACAGAGCTACATACCGGCTAATCAAGGACCATTCAGTACTGAAAATATGTAAACACTGTCGTACAAATACTATGTTACAAGACTATTAGCATTAATGATGTTAATGGCAGTTATAATGTTATACCAATAGTTTTGCTATTTTGAAATATTTTTGAGTTAAGTTGTTTTGAGAAAATTATCAGTAAGTGTTGTTTCATGTATCTTGAGGGGAGGAGGCAGAGGAGTAGTCAGGGGGTGGGGGAGGCAGGGGGAGGGTCAGGGGCTTCTCTCCTATCAAGATCCAAATTTTCACATGTCTTCAATTAATTTAACAGTTTGTTTCTTAGTGACATCTCTGTAAAATGTTCCAAATAAATTATTATTTTAAGAGAAACATTTATGTTTTCATTTATCTACATCATGTGTCTCTTCAGTCTTGAGTGGATAACAAGGTTAGACTACTGTTTTTCTACATTTTACCAGCCCTTTAGATTTTATAATCCTTATATCGCTGTTATCTTTGCACTTGTTGGAGGCCAGGGTGGGAGAGGAGGGGCAGGGGGTTACTTACAATGGCCTAAGCTATTATCTCTTACACTCATCATACGTGAGTCCATAAACTCATCTGTTCTATTACCTACGTAAAACTGCACAAAACAATTCTTCTGTTCTTCAAGACTGATACTGAAGGGTAAAAGGAACATCGCAATATTGACTTAGTAACTCACATAATGACTGACGGCTTAGTAATTCACATACTGACTGACGACTTAGTAATTCACATATTGACTGACGACTTAGTAATTCACATA